>CM037013.1:4091501-4261501 GCA_020875875.1 Dioscorea alata
AAGTGGCAGAACTGTCATAGGTTTCATTCTGGGTAGTGTAGAGATCAGTGTAGATGTTTCCATTATGGTAATACCAGTCACATCAAGGCAACTTGTCAAGAGTTGGGCCATAGTGATCCTATTCCAGCAATTGCACCAAGGCGTCCTAGTCAGTCCAAAGGTACACAGCTAGCAGCTCAGACATAGGCCACTACTACCAAATCCATAGCTGCTAGCAACACCCTTTAGTTAGGAGGACCATGTCCAAAGACCAAGTCCCTTATATTTTGTTATCATGCTGCTCTTATGGTTATAACCATGTTTGCAATGTCTTCTATTTAATGCTTACTGTTGTAAATGAGCTGTAAGGTGTCTTAGCTGGATTTTTTTCTATCCTTAATGCTGAGTGTGCTTTCCCTTCCTCATCTTGCTTTGAAATTGCATCTTTTGACTCTCTCATGCTCATTATGCTTTGCCCGTGACCCAAAATCAATTTTTACAAAGTGTTAAGTACCATCTTCCAAATAAATGATACAATACATGCCAATTGAGTATAAAAGATAATACGAAAATATGTTCAATTATGCACTTATCAAACTTAACATATAGGTCATGGCAGAGATGATAAAGGATGAGTGCATGACTAAAGATAAGGTGTATGGTATCAAACTCTTCGGATTTTGGTAAAACATAATAGCAAGATTCATAGAAGCTTCTAATGCAACCATAGGGTGCTTGGTGCTGTCATATGGAATTAGAGATTAACCGCCTTGAAAAAGGGATTAATCTAACTTAGGAATCTCCATGATTCAAGAACACTCAACACTTAGCCAATATAAGGATTTAATTGCAAGTGTAGTCTCAAGGTGGCTCATGTCCAAGGTACCATGTTCTCATTTTGATTTTATCCTAGATTCACCATCACTATTATTTTATTTCATTGTTTTCTTAGTTTAGGAATTTAGAAAACATCACTCAATCCATAGGTTAGATAGTATAGACGAAATTAGTACTAGGAGCACCAGTCCCCATGCGATCAACCCATGTCTTAGGGTACACTTTACTACCTACACAACCAATATACTTGTGGTTCAATATGCATACTAGAAGGTGTATCAATTGTGGATGTTACCTCCATCATATTGTTTATGTTGTTGGTATTCCATTTTGAACTCCTATTGAATTAACTCCACAATCTTTTTTTTCTTCACTATTATTGCTGAACCTTTCTTCTTCTTCTTATTTTTTAATTTTTTTATTAAAGAGCCAATGATCCTGATATTTCATTTTAAGCTTTTAATAGCAGTTCAAAACCAGGTTGAGTTATCTCCATGGATTTCTTCTTTTTCTTTTTTTAATTGTTCTGGTCTGCTTATGAAGTTTCTATCAAAATCAAACGTGGTGAGCTGAACTCCATGTTATCCCTCTTTTTTTATTTCATTATGATCCGTTATCTTTTCTTCTTTCAGTTTTTTTTTATTCTTTTATGTTGTTATTGCACCATGCAGACAATATAAGGTCCTTTCATGTTCACTATCATCTCACCTGTCATATGCACTGTTTCTGCATGTTTCTATTATGGGAATTTTGCTTGCTTTGGAATATTAGACGGTATGATATGAGGTACCATTGTACCAATACATGAATAGGTTTAAAACTGTGTTTTATTCGTGTCTTTTGAGAAGAAACATACATTCTCAACATTGTAGAGCAGCCATTCAGAAGCAGAACTTGATTAAAGAAAGGTCAACTTATTTATTAGAAGCATAGCATGATCAGAGCAAGGTCAACCTATTTATTATATATATGTTTCAATACTGAATACATGCATAGTTTAGCACGTATCTTGACAAACGATGCACCAAGGGCGATTTTGGTAGTAGAAGCAACCACAACACTTCTTGTCACAGAGATCAGCACACGCTGTTTGCCACAAATTCCATATTCAAAAGTTAATTAGTGATTAAACTCTGATTGGAAATCATACATGAGTTTATGTTCTCATTAAATAAATATAGTTTGATGTTATTGGGATCGTTAATTATTAAACTGAATGAGGGAACTTGTTAACAGGACTTTGTTTGAGTGGTTTTCAAAATCATTATTATTATTATTATTATAGGCAAATGTGATAAAGCTGTCAAAAGAGTGCGCAAGGACTGAGAATTGAACTCTTAGCCCTTGTGCTCTCACATGGTGTTTGGGTTGTTACAATCCCACAACAGCAATTAGGACTTGTTCCTATCACTATGTTTAGAGGGAGACTTGAACTCGGGACTTTTTGAATGGCCTACACCAATGCCTTTTGTAGTGGGGCAATACTGCTGGGCTATGAATCCTTTGGCAAACACATTATTATTCTCTTACATGCATTTATTTTTGAGTTATTTGAATTTTAACTAATATTGAAATTAAAAATTTTATAAAGCACTAATTAATTTGAAGGTGATGATAACATTAGTAATTGAGAAAAGAATACTCACTAAGATCCATGTTGTTCTTGGAATACACTATCATGGGGTTGTTAGGAGTGATAGAGATTGGCTTGCGGGGAATTGGACTTCTTGTTGGAATTGAACCACCTATTTTCAGTGACAATGAAGCTATTATTGTGATAACCAAAATGAACCTCAAGGCACGGAAATAACTCAAATTAACCATCTTCATCAAGGCAAATAAAGATTGAGGAGGAAGAAGATGTTGGTGTAATGGACTTTGAGAACATGACATATGTGTGTGTATATATATATATATATACATATATATATATATATCATCAATCTCATTGTTATCCAAAACCATAATCAAGCATATCAAAACTTACCACAATGTGATATGGTTATGATGTTCATATCTTTTGAAGATAGAGGGAAATTCAGTGACTATGATGTTCATATCTTTTGAAGATAGAGGGAAATTTAGTGACTATCCTATTTTTAGAAATAAAGATATTTGAGAGGATGAAACGGTAAGACGGTCTTTGGAAAACAATTTAATGATTTATAGTATGATCTTCCTCCCCACCTCGGTGTAGAACTATTTAGCTCATCTTCTTGTATGGAATGTCGATCACAATTAAAATTAGAACTTGAGTATCATAGCGTTAGCTACCTATTTTTGCCGAGTTCGTCCTCAAACCAACACACATATCACACTATAGAATCATGGTTACCAAATTATCCTAATCTACTAGAAAGGTTCAATATATTAGCACACTATTTTTTCCCCTGTTAGATGTGGCACAATTTAGTTTATTCCCTTATACAAAATCTTAATTACAATTAGAATCAATGCTATTATCATAGAATATATAAGAATCTCTAGTTATAATATATAGCAAATAAAAAGTTTTACATGGGTATATAGGTAATTTAATGTTTTTGTGTCTACATGTGCATATATTGATTTCATCTCTTACTACCAAGTGATCTTGTCATATCAAGTAATAGCGTGTATTAAAAAGCAAGATGTCAATTGAAAGAGGACTAGAAGTACTAGTCCTAATTGTTATTATATTATTTATGTTAATAGTTAATTAGAGTTTTTAAACTAAAAACAAATAATGCAAATCAAGATTTAAATTGATCGAGGAATAAAGGAAAGAGAATCAATCAACAAAGGAGGTATCTGAACATGGATTCTCCAAAGACTACAATTGTAATCGAACTCTACGTCGGTTGAAAGTTAGATTATTTTAAACCATGGAGGCTCCTAGATTATTGTGCTAATACCTTTCTTAAGGCTACTAGCTTCTAATCATATAAAAAGATTAATTGAAATCTTTTTGTAATTGGATCCTCATACAATGTCATTATGGTCAATACATCACTTTAATAGGATTAATGACATCTCACTCTCTAATCCTAATCTTGAAGAGTTGCAACACCTAATATCTATAACTCTATTTACCTATAATAGATCTATACATGATGATTTCTCAATCTCACACCAAATCAAACATGAATTAAAGTTTTCTATATATGATTCATCAATCGAAGTACACATAGATGAATCACAAGTGAAACTATATAAATTGATATGAAAGTATTTGATTACAACATCAACCCAAGTTTCTTTGATATTTGGATACCCAAGGAGTTAAGTTGCTCATCCTAGAGAAGTTCTTAATACAAACAAAGACAATGAAAATCAAATAAAACATCAAAGGAAATCCACTTGAACTCCAGTTGGAATCGCTTATGAGGAGATGTATCCTTCCTTTCTAATAACATACATGTGAGTGATGCTAATGATGCCACCTAAGATCTTTAAAAATGGCTTCTTTAAACCCTAGCAATTCCCTATAAGAAGATCACACTAAAGATCGATAATATTCTGCAAAAGTACTAATAACAATCATGACTATGCCTTTTATACTTGGAAAAATCATGGTCAAATACATGCTAAACACAAGCATGTTCAAGCCATGTACTTAAATCCCAAGAAACCTAAAGAGAAATTCTCAACAAAATATCACAAGGCAATGTTTTCCTATGATTTACACAGGCTTGAATAAATTTACACTGCCATGCTCTTGTTCATTTAACTTCTTTGACAGTGGTACAATGATTTTACTAAAATACTCAATACCAATACTTGCTATAGTAAAAATTGGGCTGTTAAAGGTGAGAAATTAGTCAATCTTGTGAAAGTGAGAATGATTGTTAAGGGTGATTATGGGAAGATGAATGCTTAATTAATAATAAGTGCGTGAGTATACATGTATTTCCATATTTTTCACAATCAATTGGCATGCATTTAATCATTTATGTAGACAATGGTATTTAATTTGTTGTTTTATTGATTTTAGGGCACGAGCAAGACCATAACAAGCATAAGGGAAGCAGCCAAATGAAACAATTTTGGAGGAAAGTTGATGAAGAAGGAACTCTCTCAACATCAAAATGAGAGAAAAGACCAACTAGCTAAACACCTTACTACCCCATTGCTGTTGTACTTATAGTCACAAGTATTATATAGAAGAGCTTACTTGTAAGCTTATGCTCGTAAGCATGAGTATAATGGTAATACAAAAGGGCTTATGGGCAAGATTTATGCCCGTAACACAAGGCATAAGGGTTAGGTGGAGTAGTTACCTGTAAGTTACCTATAAAGAACATGACCTTTCATCTCCAGATTCTTACAGTGTTATTCTTACGCTTGTAAGTTACTCATAAAGGGCTAGGCATTAAAGGATTTACTGAGGTTTCTAAGGAATCTTTTGACAACCGAACCAAGGGAAGAGAAGAAAAACTTTTAAGGGTTTTCCTCCTGCAATCCTAGCAAGATTGAAGTTTCACCAAGGATCTAGGACATCAAAGAAGTCATCAAGGAGTGTTCTTAATGGCATTTGTCCAAAGCTCATGGTGGTTTGCCATCAATTCCAAGCAGAGAAGCATGAGGGAGTTTTAGTGCGAGAAGCATAAGGGAGTTTTAATGCATTTTATTGCTTCTCTTATATTGTCTAATTGTTCTCCATTGATGGGGAAATTAAACTTCTTGGTGATTGGGACATAGATGAAAAATAGGGTTTATTTTTTAGGACATTAGTTGTAGAATCCTAATCTTTCATCTACTTTATAATGCATTTTTCTACTTTGGATTTAGTTATGCATTGTTATTTCCTAGAACACCATCCTAGCGAGAACCAGGAGTTTATTGTCTGATGTATGGAAGTGAAAATCATGAGGTCCACCGTGTATAGGCATACCACAACTAAATCACCAATCCTTGTGTTTCTTCCAAGTGAGTAGCATTAAGGTTCTTATTGTGAATGCAAACAGAGGAATTGAAGATTAGGTAGGTATTCCAATCATCATTGATATGGGTTGGGGTTAATCACTTCACGAGAATGAATAACTAACTTATGAACACTAGTTAATCCCTAAAAACAGTTCATTGAGTGTATTGTAGTCATAGGATCATTTGTATTGGCACCGTATGGGATTATTTATTGCTTTCCTTGAGAGAGTGGCTAATATGTTTTAAGAACTCTCTCAATTAAATCGATTTGCATTTACCCAATGCAACCTTATGTAAAGCTTCATTTAAACTCTAGGGGTAGTCTATCGCAGAATAAAATGTTAAAAACAATTGCCGCATAGTGTATTCTTAGTACTATAACATCAATGTTTCAGGAAGCAAAAGCCCTTCTAGGAAGGTTGGAATACCAAAGAGGAAACATAGAAGCCGCTCTTCGGGTATTTGAAGGCATAGACCTACAAGCAGCCTTACAATGTTTGCAACCAACTTTATCTAAAAAGACTCATTCTAGGAGGAGACGCTCACACACTGAATCAATTCATTCGATCTCTCATAGTTCTGTTACTCTTGTTCTTGAAGTGCAGTACTTGAAGTCATTGTCGCTTCAGAAACTTGGCAAAGCCAATGGTATTAAATCCTTAGATTATGTGTATTTACCTTTTTCTACTTTATATATGTTTATTGAAATCTATTTCATTATTGCAGAGGTTGCCCCAAGAGTGTGATGATGTTCTTGATGCTGTGGAAAAGATATTCCAGAATGGCATACCAGATACACCAGTGGACACTAAGTTACGAGAAACAGTTAATAAAGTTGTGGAGATTCTTCTGGAACACTGGAAGCAAACGGGTAAATATCAGGAAGTGTTGGCTACTTACAGGCGTGCTTTTCTTGGTCCATGGAACCTTGAGTGTGATTTTCAGGCTAGGATACAAAAGAGATTTGCATTGTTTTTGTTATTTACTGTGTTGAATATGATCCACCTAAACTGGCTGCATAAGTCGAAGGTTCATATGTGCCGAAGAACATTTTGGAAGAGGTTATTCTACTTTTGATGATATTGATGAGGAAGTCACTTGTTGACAAATCCCAATGGGACCCTTCGGTGATGGAACTCCTGACTTTTGCACTGTCTATAGGTGGCCAAACATCTATGTTAGGTCGAAAGTTTGAAGAACTTTCGCCGGGAATGTACCCACATTATGATTGATGGAACAATATGGCACTTTGCTACACTGGAGCAGGACAGAAAACCTCTGCATTGAGTCTATTGAGGAAGTCTTTAAGCAAGCAAGAAAATACTGATGATATTCTTGCATTGTTATTGGCTTCCAAAATATGCAGCGAGGATCAGTCTCTTGCTTATGAGGGAATAGAATATGCTCGCAGGGCCTTAGCAAATGCGCAAGTGTCTGAAAAACATCTGAAGAGCGCAGGCATCAATTTCTTAGGGATTTGTTTGGGAAAGCAAGCTAAAGTTGTTTCATCTGATCAGGAAAGATCTCATTTGCAGTCTAAGCTTTGGAGGTACTAAATGAGGCAATTTCTATTGAGCGTCACAACCTGGATTTGCTGTTTGACTTAGGTATCCAATATGCTAAGAATGGCAACTTAATTAGTGCCCTTAGATGTTCAAAGCAATTCATCGATGCAACAAGTGGATCGATGCTGAAAGGTTGGAGATTGCGTGTTTTGGTGTTGTCAGCTCAGTAACGGTATTCAAAGGCTGATGTTATTCTTGATGCTGCATTAGATAAGACTGCAAAGTTGGAACAAGGGCCATTACTAAGGCTAAAGGCAAAACTGAAAGTAGCTCGATCTTTACCCATGGATGCAGTTGAAACATATCGACTCTTGTTTGCTCTCATTCAAGCTCAAAAGAAGTCTGGAAATACCGGCATTATTCCTTAAGTTTGGCAAATTATCCTGCCTCTGAGCTTTAGCTACAAAATTTATTACAACAACATCTTTGCTTGGCAATGTTTAAATTAATTGAACTAAATAGGCAGAAGTAAACTCTATCAACCATTTAGAGACACTTATAAGTTTAATGTTATACAATCACATTGTAACCACCCGAATGTGTGCATACTCTTATTCGAATCTCGATTGCAAACTTAATATAGAAATTACTGGTATGTGGAAAATATTTCCATATTCCTTCTTTCTTATTGAATTTATAGTATGTCAAAAAGCGACAAGATTGATCTCATTTTTGTAAAGTCCTTCATGATCATGTGTTGTCATCACCAAACGTTGTATTTTTCCCTCAAAAATGCTTCTTTCTCCTTTTCATTTTACGCTCGTTCTGAGAGTTGGTGTTTTCTCTTTTCAAATGTGAAGTGTTTTTAATGGAGGAAGCTTGCTAAGGCTTGGCATACTATGTGCACCTTGAGGGAAAAATGAAGCCTGAATGCACATTCAAACTTGGTTAGTTTTACGATAAATATTATGGTAAAAGTTCTCTTATTTACTTACATAACTTCTTTTGGTTATTCCTATAGGTCGAGGATGAGAAGGTCAGTGAGTACAAAGTTTGGAAAGATCTTGCAAATTTATATTCCAGCCTTTCCCATTGGCGAGACATCGAAATATGTCTGGAGAAGGTATCGATGGGTGTTTTGCTGTGGAGAACAGGTTCGAAATCTCTCTCTGCTGCCAGAGCCTTTCTTTCTGATGCTTTGAGGCTCGAAAGAACCAATCGTCTGGCTTGGTATTATCTTGGAATGGTTTATAAAGATGAAGGTAGACTATTCGATGCCACCGACTGTTTTCAAGCAGCATCCATGTTAGAAGAATCAGATCCAATAGAATCCTTCAGCTCAATTTCAAGAGCATCTCATGATATTTGTTTTCTAAATTTTTGGAAGTAGAGATAGAATTCCATTTATTTTTTTATATGAAAGTAAATCATCGAGCCGGGGTCATGCCGAAATCTTATGTTATTGCTGTAAACATCAAGATGTATTGATATTCAATTATTGCGATAATGGCAGTTCTATATATATATATATATAGATATGTATGTATATAAATGTATCACATGCCATGATAATAGTACCATTGCATGTGTGATCAAAATTATTCCATGAGGACTTTTTGGAAAGTTGTTAATCATTGTTGATGTTCAATTATTGTGATGATATATATCACATGTCATAGAAGCAATATGATGTGTGATTGATATGATTGTTAGAAAAATATCTTAGTTTTGGATCATTGGTGATGAATAATGCTCTATGGGTTTTCAATTTTCTTTCTATTTATTTAAAGATTCAGTAGGGCCCTTGTGTTTATTAGAAAGTATTCATTATCATCCCTTTGCTTTAGCTTACATAAATCATGGCAAATATATATTGGTTATGTGATAAAATTGAGCTGGTAATCATTTCACAAAAAAGGGAATTATTATTTTGAGAAAAAAAATTATTTAAAAGAATAAAAAACATGTGTGGCTCTTAGAAATATATATATATATATATATATATATTTGGCCATATGTTCCCTGAGAACGTCCCTAGTTTTTAACTCTAGGATGTTCTCATCACAACCATTGATTCCTCATCTAAGGGTTGTGATACTTTCTTATGTTTTCATAGACAGAAATCTTTCCCTGATGTTGCGATCCCATCCTCCAAGTCATCCTGCACAGTCAGGCTAGTCCATTGTGCTGACCCTGTCCTCCCTAAAGCTCCTCCCTTATTGCCGCCATCATCCTCTCCCAAGCCCGTCTCATGCTACCAATCTCTTCCTTGTTGCCGGCCTCATCCTCCCACTAGCCCGTCTCGCACTACCAAGCTCTTCCCTTTGTTGCCGGCCTCATTCTTCCTTGATCCTGCCGATAATACCAAGGTTTTCCCTCGTTGCTGGCACAAGTAGGTCTTTCCCATATTTCTCAGGTTAATAAACTTCCAATGTTTGTTAATGATAGTGAAAGTTTGAAAGAAATTATTTGAATAAAAAATGTTAATTATATTCCAATTCTTAAATAGTGATGATAAGCATTCCTTGAATATAATGCAACATTTATTGTGTGTTTTTTATGAACTTTTTTTGCCTTCGGATTTCATTTGTAATTAATCAAATGTGTTTTTTTTTTTTGTTTCAATTGTTTTTTTTTTCTACTGTCCTGCAAGGTAATGTTGAGGCATTGTTTTTCAATCATGATAATCTATGTTAATCTATGATAAGCATAGTAGGAATACAAGTAATTTTCTCTCATTGTTTTATATTTACAACCAAATACCAATGGTCAAATTAGACTTTTGAAAAGTTTTAGGACATGTGATATAAATATTATTTCAGTGATATGCTTTTATATAAAAGTTTTGGCGTTTGGTTAGATGTAATTCTAAATGCAGTGAATTTTCAGTTACAATGTAACTGGAAATACTTGGTTTTCAAAATACAGTGCAATCAAATCTTGTGTTTGGTTGAATGTAACTGGAATTACTGTATTATAAGATTTTATGTTTGTTTGGAAGGATTTGTAAACCTGGAATTGAAAAACACATGTGTATATACGCATATATGTATATGAGTATATATATAAGTATATGTGTATATGTGTGTGTATATATATGCATACATGTATATGTGTATATGTATGTGTTTGTATATATGCATATATGCATATGTATATGTATATGTATAGGTATACACATGTAAAAATACATATATATATATGAGTATATGTATATGTATATGTATGTATACATATGTAAAAATACCTATGCATGTTTATATAAATATATAAATGTATATGTATATATGTGTGTATAAGTATATGTATGTGTGTATTATGCATATACGCATGTGTATGTGTATGTGTATATGTATATATTTTGTATATATATATATATATATGTATGTATGTCTATGTGTATGTGTATGTGTATGTGTATATGTATGTATATGTATATGCATATATACATGTATATATACATCACCTAAAAATTTTCAACTCCCTACATATATATGAGTATATGTATATGTATATGTATGTAAAAATACCTATGTTTGTTTATATAAATATATAAATGTATATATATATGTGTGTGTATTATGCATGTGTATGTGTATGTGTATGTGTATATATTTTTTATATGTATAAATGTATGTATATATGTATGTGTATATGAATGTATGTATATGTATATGCATATACATTATATGTGTATATGCATATACATCACCTAAGGATTTTCAACTCCCGGGATTACGACTTACGCCCAGTTTGGGCGTAAGTCCAAATACATCCATTGGAGTAATTGGTTTTACATTAGTATTTGAAGTTACATTGGTATTTGAAGTTGTATTTTTCTTGATAGAATATCATGGAGGATATCAATGATGATGATTCTATATTTGAGAATATAGAAATTGATTTGAATGAACTCAATCCATGCGGGATAAATGAAGAATTAGAAACATAAAATGGACAAGAATTACCAATGAGTCCACAATCTTAAGAAAAACATGAATTGGCAAGAACCCCATTTGTTGGTATGGAGTTCCAAGATGAGGATGAAGCATTTCGATATTATTTGGATTATGCAATGTCTAGAGGCTTTGGAGTAAGAAGAGGCCACGTGTATCACTCATCTTGTTCTCAACTAATTACATGTCGGCACTTTATTTGTGATAAGGAAAGAACTAAGTGCATGACAGACAAAAGGCAAACGGAAAAAACTATTCAAAGACGTAGAGATACAAGAACAAATTGTCAAGCTCGGAGGTAGTGTCAAGAATGGAGAGTGGACTATGGACCATAAAGACCTTTGATGACGAACATAACCATCATTTACTATGTACTCCTTCCAAGGTGAAGAAGATGCGGTCACATCGCCACATTAATGAAACATGTAAAAATTTGATGGAGACATTGCATAAGAGTAGAGTGAGACCAAGCCAAATGTGTCAAATATTAAATGAAACACTTTCAAATACGGGGTCTACATTAATTACTCGAGATGATTGTTCAAATCATTTGAAGGGAGTTCGAAACAATAATATTGGACAAGAATGCATGGCAAATGTAAGTTCTTCAAAGAGAAAAAAAACTTAATGATGATTTTTTCTTTTTGATATGGAGCTTGATGAGTTGGGTCAGACTAGATGTGTTTTTTGGGCAGATGGAAGATCGAGAATGGCATATTCAGAATTTGGAGATGTTGTTGCGTTTAACACAACTTATCAAACTAATAGATTTTGTTTTCCCTTTGCTCCGTTTGTTGGAGTCAACCATCACAAGCAGTCTATTTTATTTGGTTGTGCTCTAATCGCAGATGAAACACAAGAAAGTTTTTTATGGATATTTCAAACATGGTTGAAATGTATGTTAGGGAAAACATCCACAAACTATTATTACTGATCAAGACTTGGCTATGGGGAAGGCAATTGCAAAAGTTTTTCCAAATTCTGGTCATCGGCTTTGCTTTTGGCACATTGGCAGAAATTCAATGAAGTATTTAATAGATTTGAAGAGAAGAGGGCTTCATGAGGGACTACAACAACTGGTTGCATCATAGTGAATCAATTGAAGCATTTGAGAATAGATAGGGTGAACTTAAAACAATATACAATATTGATGATAAACATTGGTTGAGTAAGATGTTTGAAATTCGACACAAATGGGTTTCTTTATACTGGAAAGATATATTCATTGCATGAATGACCTCTACACAACGTAGTAAAAGTATTAACTCATTTTTTGATAGCTTTATTAATGCACAAACTCCATTGGATGAGTTTGTTATGCAGTATGATAAGGCTTTGTGTGCTCGACGAATTGATGAAGAAAATGAAGACTTCAAGACTTTGAATTCTATGGCTAACTTTCACATAGGTCATCCAATTGAAAAACATGGAGGAGAAGTGTATACAAAAGCTATGTTTAGCATCTTTCAGGCAGAGTTGCAAGACAGTAATAGTATGCTTGCTGAACGCATTCGAGATGGATTTGATCATGCTAAATATACAATCTACAATCAAGTGGTTGTATTTAATAGGCATTACAGTGAAGATGGAGAGCCAATGGCTACATGTTCTTGCAAGAAACTTGAGAGAGAGTGTGTCTTGTGTTGCCATATTTTGAAAATATTAAAAAAACAAAAGAGGTTGCAAAGATTCCAAAAAAATATATTCTCTGCCGTTGGACTATGGATGCAAGATATAGGTCAAGTGCTATGATGGTTGAGATGGGCAACAATACCTTTACACCCTTGATGAAATGGAGTGCACAAAATATGTGTTTTCGTATTGCACATTTTATTTCATTTCTAGAGATGTATGAGAAAATTATGCCAAAGCTAAATGACATCTATAAAATGGTTAATGAAATGTCTAGCACGCAAGGACATGGATTGCCCATCGAGCAAACTGAGGAAAGTCAAGAGATTATTGGATCTTCTTCTATGTCTGGCTTCGTAGATGAAGATGATGTTTATGGGTCACATATCACTATTATTGATCCAAACCCTGTCAAGAGCAAAGGGCGGCCGAGAGTGAATACAAGGATTAAGTCTGGAATCGATCTTCAATTATTAGCTAAGAGGAAAAGAACTTGCAGTAGATGTGGGAAAAAAAAGGTCATTATATGACTATATGCTCATTGAGTAAGACAATTTTTTTTTAAACATTGTGATAAGTTGATTTATATTTTCAATCAGTCATATTGTTTACTAATGAAATTTTCTATCTTTCAATACAGTTCAATCTTAGGAACTTTCATAGTGTTGGACTATTTATCACTATGTACTTGCAATTGATTGTATTTACCTTGCCTACTATATATGTTCAAAGATGAATTCACTGGGATTATGGTGGAGGTTTTCTTAAGTTCTTCTAGTTTTGTCACTGGGATGAATTCACTAGATTATCGGTCCAAATCTTTTTGTAGTTGATTCTTTTTTTTTCTTAGCTAAACTTTGTTTCTAAATGGGGTATCTAATTGTGGTTATGAATGCCATTGATGTTTATGTTTGTAGGTGCAAATTTTCATGTTGGCAGGTTAATTAGAGTTGATATTATTCAATTCTTATCCAAAATTATTTTTTGTTCATTGGGATTTATGTCCAATGGGTTTTTCAATTATTGTTCTTCTTCATTTTACTGAAATTTGTTAGGTTAATTTTTATGTTGTCAAGTTAATTAGAGTTGGTATTGTTCAAGTCTCATGTTAGGGGTTTTATTGATTGCTCTAGTCAGATTGAGAAGGTCATTCAAAAGGTTTTACTGAATTTTGTTTAATTTTTATGTTCATGTGTTTGTGCTTCAACATGGTACAAACATGGTGCTTACTTTTATTCAATGAATGAAGAGGACAAGGAGAAATTGAAATGGTTGCAAGGCTTGATAATACATCATTATTTAATTTTACATGTAATTAATTGTTTCTTTATTAAAAATATAAATCTTGTAAGTAATAATTGTCATTTTAATTGAAGCAACTATTTGATTGTTGTACAATATTGTCTGAAATTCCTTTAAGTTCATGTACTTTGCTTTCAATTTGAATACATTAAAAGATTTATCATAAAGTCACAATAGCAAAATAAAATTTTCCAACTCAAAGAGGAAGAGACTGGAGATGTGAAAATTAGCAGACTAGGGTAATTTACCTTTCTTCCATTAAGATTAATCATTGCATTGTACCAATTTCAAACAAATGTATAACTTTCACCATTCAGGAATTGTATCGAACATGTGATGGGCAAGAACAACCACACTGATAATAATAATAGGATTGCTAATACTCTGCTTTCTCCTAATTACATCATTTTCATGCTAATCACTTAATTATCACATCACTAACTATCCTAGCCAATTCTAGCATCACTAATTCATAACAAAATAAGAGAACTTCATGACCGAGACTCCCCCATTGGTCGTTTGCTCGTTCACTCCTTCTGGTTGTCAAGATAAAACCAGTGCATCCGTGTGAAAATGAATTAAAAAGAATATGCCACTCTCCTCATTTGGCTCAAACTCAAACAAATAGTAAAAAAAATCCCGCATTACATTAAGACGAATCAATGCAAATTGATTTTTTAAGATGGAGAGCATCCATGTAAAGATGTTGCCCATGCTCCTCATTCCTCCTCAAACTCAATGCTACACACCAGGCTTCTTCGCATGCAGGTCATCATCTGACCCAGAAGCATCAGCGAGTAACTTACCTACACCACGCTGCACACCCGTCTCCCGCCGTGCTCATCTCGTAGCTTTTTGGAGGCAAGATATTGTTTGGAGACCAGAGAAGGCTCAATATCTAGAGATGAAATAATGGATTCACTGAGATAAGATAACTTCTAGAGGTGAAGGGATTCTCTAGAGATAAGATAACTTTGAAGTTATGTATTGTTTGAAGTGTTAGAAAAGGGGTAAGGTTTGCAACCATTAGATTTTGATCTAACAACTGCGGCTGGACATTCCTAGATTTTAAAATCTAGGGACATCCTTAGAATACTGGCCCTCCTATATATATATACTATTTGTAAAAGACACTGAGGAAAAGGCTTTTAAGCTTCAGTGTAGAAGACTAATAAAGTTCCTCTAATTAATTTTTTTATTTTATTATTTATAACTTTAGTATGTATTTTTTATTCTATTCATTTTTTCTTTTCTGTATATCTATAGATATGTATATATAAATATGTATACTGTGAATTATTAGCATCTCAACATGACTTTACTTTTGATTATTATTTCCAATTTTTTTCCTTAATTTACTTTACACATAGTTTAAATTTTATATTAGAGCTAATACTATATAGCTAATAATTATTTATCAAACTAGTTGTTATTGTTTCCATTACTTAATACTTGGTTTAAATTATCTATTAAATTATTGTCATTTTGTTTTCCTAAAAAAGAATTTAATATCATGGCATATATGGCACGAAGAGAATTCAAAGTTCTCAATATCTCTAGAAACAATTATATATCAGGGAATCTTGATAATAAGTTCCATCTAAACACCAAAAACCTAAAGAAAATAATCAAGGCTGATCATTATGAGTTAATTTCTTGTCTTCTTGTGGCAAAACAAAATAATGAACTATTGATGCAAAATCATCAATCCCTATCATGTGGATCATCAACACTATTTAAAGAAAATATGACAATACCCTTTGAAACTAATTATGAGGTAAAGAAAGTGGTATGGTTAGGATAGTTATAAGAATTGAATTGGATAAGGATATCATGGTGATCATGAAAGATGTGATTGTACTATAGGCTGAAGTCATTTCGGAGCATATATATGATGGTAAAATTATCATGCATTGACAAATTAAAGGTAACAAAATCACAATATTGGATTAGACGAAAAAAAAAAGAAGATATTTGTTACTATTGTGAACTGGAAGATCATTGGTCTAGAGTTTGCAAAACCCCCAAACATTTATCCATCTTTACCAAGATTCATTTAAATACAAAAAGGGTAAAGATGCTAAGACAAATTTTGCAGATAACTCCACTAAATCCAATCTTACTAATGATGCAAATATGGTTCATAATGTATATTGAGATGTAGCAAATTTCTTGATAGACTAGATATATAATGTATCTTTATGTACATAGCATGTTTTATTTATGAAAATAATGTTAAAGTTATATTTCTTTTGTTTTGTTAAAAAAATATGATGGATAATGAATATGTTATTGGCTACGAAACAACACATACTATCTTACAAAAATAAATACATTTTACATCCTTATTAATGAAAATGACATATAGCCATAATAGTAGGGTGATTAGACCTTATTGAAGGTTTGGTAATATCAGCATTGGTGTTACCAATTGAACACCTTTACAAATTAAAAATACTCTATGTTCTCTCATAATTATCTAAATAATGAAATAAGAAAGATTAACTATAGGAATTTTATCATCCTTCCACACTTTAGAGCTTAAAACCCTTTTCTTCATAATCCTTCACAAACAACGACTATATATATAGGCTACAGATTGGAGGATAATGATAATATACGGGGCTGAGAATATTTTTACATGGATGGCTAAATGTGGAACACATGAGAGGCTTAATAAGTGATGCAAAAACATATAGGTTGCTTAAGTAAGTAGCCAGTGATGATTTTGGTAAGCATCCACATGCATGCATACAATTTATAACACCCTTCTTAATTAAATGTCTATAATCGAAGAATATGTTTCATTAAAACCTTATCCACTCAAAGCTGCATGATTCTAAACCTTTCATCTCTCACCTAGGAGCTAGTTGAGTAATTATTTATTTATTGTGGAAGTGGCGCTTATTCGTTATGTGATACTTTACCCCTCACTCTCCTTCCTGGTTACTCTTCTTTGGTAGCTATTAAGGTAGAGGGTTTTTACATCATTTCCTGGGTTATTTGGGGCCATTTGAGTAATTATCACTCAAGCTTATGCACCTTTGTCTTTTTCTTAAATATAAAACGGCATTGGTGTCTTTAGCCAAATGCTCATTCTAGTCCATGTTTCAAAAGCATATGGGTAACTAAGTCATTCATTGAATTCCATGGCATTTTGTTGATATGTTGAAGTCATATGGACAAAAGAGTCCTTTTCCCTTAAATCCTTATCATTTTGTTGAAATTCAACTTTTCCTTAGAGGCTAAGATTCCTAATTCTTCTCTTCTTCACTCTAATGGCCAGCCGTCTCCTTATCTTTGTCCAAATTTGTTTGGTTTGAATTTGAAATGCAAGTTTCCATTCCTTTCATTAAATTGTTAAGGTATGCATCTCCTTTTGTTTAAATGTGTTTTTTAGCTCTTGAAATGGTTCTTTAACCCTCATGCCAGTCCTTGGAAGCTTGTTTTCAAAGCCTTTGTAATGGTTTGGATATTTGAAGCTTATTTGAGATGTTAATCGTATTTCATCATTACGCCATAGTATTGAGTGTCCCTTTGAATTCCTTTGGATTCTTTCATTTTGAGAGAGGAAAATAAGGATGTTTAAGAGCTCAAAATGATGCCAAAGTTTTGTAATTCATGTCTCATTTAGTTGGTCATTGTATAGTATTGAAAACTTGGTGTAATTCTATCAGATTGTTGATGAGTTTGCTCTCGGTACTGTAGTAATTGCAAACATGGAGAGTCTGGTCTCTGGTACTGTAGTACTGAGAGTCGACATCTTTTCTTTCAATGTTCTTAAGGTTAGATCTTCACCTTCATCGTGTGATCTTTTCTCTATTATGTTGGCATGCCAAAATTTCATACCTAAGACTTTGAATTGCCTTGATTTCACATTTCTATAACTTTATTTATTTATTTTTTGTATTTTCTCATGTTTGTTGTATTTTTTGGTTATCATATTTCTTAGGTGGGAAACATTCGAGCAAGGGCAAGGCCATGGAGTAAGCTTTAACTACCTTTTGCTCTTCATTTTTGTGAGTGAACTTGGGTATTAATGGACATCATTCTTTAAGGATTTAAATGATAACCATGTTTTCATAAAGTACACATACCTATTTCGTATTATGTATTACCTTGGCTCTGAATAAGAACATAGTTGGCTAGGAATATGATACCTTTTGAAGTTAAGATATAAGTTATTTCTCCCAACTCGATATCAATCCCATTTCATGTATTTTAAACCTTTGTTGACATGTTGGAAATCCTTGCCAAATTTTAGACCATTCACTTAGTGTGCGTGTGCGTGTGTGTATATATATATCTATCTTTGGGATTTGTGGCTTCTCTATAAAATGGCGTAGAATAGTATCCTTAGGATATATGCTTTATATGGTTCCATGGAGGTGGAGGTTGTGAGATTTACATTCTTGAAATGTTTGGATACTTAATGGATTTTGTGATGATATACTATTCCAATATGTAGAACCTATGTTATCTATTTGGGTTGATATATGGAATGGAAAAACATTGTGTTCTATGGGGCTGTTTGATTAGCTGTAAGTGAAATTACGGTGCTGTTTGGTTGCATGTATGTAGATGTAAGTGGCTATAAAGTAAGTGTTTTTACATGTAATAGTGTGTTTGGTTTGCTGTAAAATACCACTTACATGTAAAAATAAATGCACCATCATGTCCTTTTGCTATAATTTGACTTACAACCAATTTGGTTGTAAGTGAAAATGCAATAAAATGTAAAAGGGTTAGAATCACCATCACAATCCATCAATCCCTTCATTCTCGGCCACCCTTCTCCATCTCGCTCACACCCTCTTCGTGTTGTGTCTCGGCACTGCTTGGAGAAAGCCGTTGTCGCCGGAAAGAAATTAGATCCATCTTGGCCACCCATCTCCATCTCGCTCGCACCCTCTTCGTGCTGTGTCTCGGCGCTGCTCGGTCAAAGCCGCCGTCGCCGGAAAGAAATTAGATCCATCCAAGGTCTATCTTTGCTCATTTCGATCTAGGTTATTCTTTGTTCTATCAAGTTGTTGCTTTTCTAATTTTCATGTTTTTGTTTGAGCTCAGGTTGTTCCCCAAGCTGATAGAGTTCTTATTCATCTGGAGGAGTCGCACCAGGTATTGTTTTTCTTTTCAATCCAATCTATATTATGATCTGAGATGAAGATTTAGTGCAATGGATTTGCCTGGTTCTTGTTCGGCTAGTTGATTTCCCTCCTTTTCTCAATTGTGTCTTGTGTTTGGAAATAGACTTCCTGAGTATTTTCCTTGATTTGTAGAAATAGACTTCCTGATTCTACCTGTTGTTTTGGTAACACAAAACCAGTACATAATAAAACTTATCAGAATGAACTTCAATGGAACTATTATCAGCAAAACGACAACTCCAGATGCCACCCACATCACCATGTTTGCATGCTACAACAAATAAATAAAACAAAATCACAACCTTTGACTTTGAATTTCTGTTTCTATTGATGCATCGGTTTGTGAATCTTACCTTTGGTAGTCTTATGAATGGTTTTTGGTTTTTTAATAAATATGTTAATTTTTTATGAATGGTAGTCTTATGAATTTCTGTTTCTAGTGTGTAAATCTCTAATAGATTTCGGTTTTTTATAAACAAATATGTTGATTATTCTTGTTGTAGCTGGATTAATAATGAACCACCAAGGTGTATCAGCATTTTTTTATTCTCAATGTAGCTGGATTAAATATCTCTAAATAAGATATTTAAAACACTTGAATCAAAGAGAAAATCTTGGAGCATACCTTAATAATTTGAGATAAACCAAGTACCAGATGAGGCTGCAATAAGAGACATGTCAGTTTCGACAGTAGCGCCAACATATCTTTAAAAGAAAACAATATTTATTTATTTCAAATGCACTAATACATTTTCAAAAAAAAATAATGTATAATTTACAGCCCACGACTCATGGATATTTAATTATTTTTTATTTAAGTAATGGTTTTTTTTATTTAATATATGCCTTATAGATGGATTCTTGTGAGAATGTGCATGTCGCGGTCGCAATGGTCTTGTTTATCACTATTTTTGCTTCAATGTGGCACAAGCAAAAAAGAGGGCTCCATTTATCATTGGAGGCTAATTATAATAGAGATGAGCAAAGCACAAATTATATTGCAAGAATAGTGCAAGGATAGGACGAGACTAGTATATCGATGTTGAGGATGAATAGGGCATCGTTTTTTGGATTATGTGATACTCTGAAAGGAAAAGGACTACTATACAACACTTTACATGTGAGTGTTGAAGAACAAGTAGCCATGTTTCTTCATATTGTTGGGCATAATGTGAGGAATAGAGTTATTAGCGTTAATTTTTTACACTCTGGAGAAACTGTTAGCCGATATTTCAACCATGTTTTACATGCTATTGGAGAACTTCGAGGTGAACTAATTCAACAACCTAGCACAACTACTAGTCCACTCATCACACATGATCCAAGATTCATGCCATATTTTAAGGTAAATGGATTAATTATAGTTAAATTCCTAATCAAAGATTGTGTAATATTATTAACTAATTTGATAATTACATAGGATTGTATTGGAGCTCTTGACGGTACTCATATTCATGCATCGGTTCCTCATGATATTGTAGCCCGTTTTCATGGAAGAAAACCCTATCCCACTCAAAATGTATTAGCCGCGGTTGATTTTGAATTAAAATTTACATATGTATTAGCCGGTTGGGAGGGTTCCGCACACGATGCACTCGTCCTCCGGAATGCTTTGGAAAGAGAAGATGGACTTGTAGTACCCGAAGGTATTATATCATTCTATAAAAATGTTAAAATATTTAATTTTGTGCAATTATGCAAGTAGGACCTTGTAACCATTTTCTTATAGGGAAATACTATCTCGTAGATGCCCGAGTACTCTACAAGGCTGGGGTTTATTTCACCATTTCATGGCGTTTAATACCATCTTAAAGAATTTAGTGCACGTACACCATCAAACATGAAAGAATTATTCAATTATAGACATTCTTCATTACGCACTTCGGTGGAACAAGCTTTTGGTGCTTTGAAAAATCATTTCAAAATTTTAACATCAAGACCATTTTTCCCTTTTAACACCCAAGTTGATATTTTCATCGCTTGTTGTATTCTGCATAATATAATTATATTTTACAAAGAGCTCAAGCATATATATACCAAACCTTGAAGAATGGGAACTAAATGTGCATGAGGTGAGAACACAATCTCAAGTTCAAGAAGAAGCTAGAGAATGGCTAGCAATTCGAGAAGCAATCATGAATGATATGTGGCATAACATGTAAAAAGCTTTCTATGTTTTATGTGTTTTTTAATTATATTTTTGTGTGCTTTTTGAAGAGATTACGAAACATATCTTCAAATTTTGTTATTTCTTATCGAAAACAAATCATGTATTTTGCAATTTATTGAATACCTTATGTGTGAAATAATTACTATAATGTTAATTATGACACTTAGCAGATGGATTTTGAAGATATGATACCAGAGAATCATGATTTATGTGACATCTTTAGTTGAGCAAGCAAACCTTAGGCTTAAATTTGACAAAGGATTTAAGAGTGTTGCTATCAATGCCGTTGCTAGGGCCGTTGGCACAAGATTCAACTTGGTGGTAAGCGACACACATGTCAATAATCGTTTGCGGCATGTGAGAAAAAATATGGTTAATAATAAAGAAGATCAAAGGTTTCAGTGGTGTGTCATGGGATGATGTGGAAAAAAAATAATTATGGGGGAGGAAGAATACCGAACATACATACAAGTAGCAAGTTGAATTTTATGAGTAATATATGGATTTATGTAATATTTGTGTGTTGACCAAAATCACAAAATGCTTATTTTATGTTTGTAGGCACATCCTGGGGAAGAGATTTATATTAACAAACCAATCCAAGACTATGAAGAGATGGCAATTGTATGTGGAAACGATCAAGCAACGGGATCTTTTGCAAGAACAAGTTCTCAAAGCTCTAGAAGCTTAGGTGTGCTTATGGAACAACCACCACCAACACCAATAATTGACCTTGACAACCAAACACAAGGGTTTAATGATTTTGATGAGTTTGCACAAAGTCAATCTCCTATTAAGGACTTACCGACAAGTTCTACCTCCAAGGCTAAGGAAGGTAAAAAATGAGCAAAATGTGCTAAGGCGGATAAAGAAATCATGCGAGATGTTAAGTTCGAGTTGGGTAGGATTGCAAATGCACTAGAGACGGATAAGAGTAAATTTATTAGCAAAGACTTGTTTGATGAAATCATGACTTTGAGTGATCGTTAAACTGAACATGATCTTGGACGAGCATATGACTATTTGCTTCAAAATCTCCCTTTAGCAAATGGGTTCATGAACAAAACCGATTCCTTTCGGTGCATTTGGATGGATGATTTTCTTGATCAAGCAAGGGGTGGTCGTCCAGCTTGAGTTGTTATAACAAATTTGGTTGCTAACTAAATGTTATTTTGTCTTGTCATATTTGGCATAATGTTGTGACATGAACCATGTGGTATTTTTTTTTTCATGTTTGGACAATTGTGATGTTGTATTTTTTTTTTCTTGTTTAGACAAGTGTGTTGTATTTGGACAATGTGATGTTTGGACAAGTGTGATTTTGTATTTTAATTTGATGTTTGGACAAGTATCATGTTAGTTTTATTTTTTGGTTGGAAAGTGTCATGTTGAACTATAAATGTTAAATGTTGTATTTTGGATGGTATTAAATGATTGTTAATGATGAATGTTGAATATTTTATTTTAATGAATATGGTAGCAAGAATAATAGTGAATGTTGAATGTTTTATTTGAATGAATCTTAATATTATTTAATTATATCTAATTTAATAATGGCATATAAAATATATTATTTATTATTTAAATTAAATAAATATTATTTTTAATCATTAATAAAAATAATTAATATTTTTATTCTGAATAAATATCTTAAGAAATTTATTAATTAGTTTAAATTAATTTTAATAAATAGTATTAGATAAATAGGGTAATAATAGATAATGGGGGTAATCTCACCAACCCACTTACATGGTGACTATACCCTTTCATTTTACATCAAACCAAACAAACAAAAGTATTTACAGCATTTCTAATTACAACAAACCAAACAACCGTTATGTAAGTTAAAATACAGTATTGTCACTTACACTGTAACTGAACTTACATGTAATTTAAATTATAGGCAACTAAACAACACCTACATGTAAGTAAAAATGTTGTATTTTAAATTACATCAATATCGTTTGGTTTGATGTAACTGAAAATACTGCATTTACTTTTCTATTGTTTGGTTTGATGTAAATTGAGAGGTACAGTTACCATGTAAGTGAGATGGTGAGATTACCCCTTATTTACTATTAGTATTATTTATTATATCATCTTCATATATATTAACTTAAGTAAAAACAACTAATTAAGTTGATGGACTATTTTTAAAATTTTGAAATAATTAATATTTCTTTAATAAGGTCACTAAATAAATATTTTTTATAATTCATTTAAAATAATAAAATGGTATATTTTAAATATTTTTCATTGTATCAAATTGGTTTACAGCTTCCTTTCATCTTGATGTTGAATATTCTGAATTTTCTTTCACCTCTTCTCCTTCTATTTGATGTTTTGATAACTTTAATAGCAGCAGCAACCTTCTACAAAGGAGCAGGTCACAAAACCCCCAACAGTGGCCACTATCGCGAGATCTTCACGAGATCTATCACCCTTTCTACTCCAAAGCAAACAATTCAAATAAGATTCAAGATCAAAAATAGAAGATCAAGAAAGGAAAATTGGTTGATCTGAGAAGGATAAGCAACCAGAAAATCCATGATCTGGCGGTAAGGAATGGGGGAGAGATCACAGACCTAGGGTTCTCAGCGAGGAATGGAAACTAGTGGAAGAAAGCTAGATGGTGACGAATGAAGGATGCGACGAAGAAGAAGTGAAGGTTGTCGATGAACCGGCCTGACTCCTCGAAATGTTAAACAAAAATAAGCTCTTTGCTTGATCTGGAAAGGCGCGGAACTGCGTGGCTGCAGCATTGCGGGTGTGATGGTGATGTATCGACTATGAAGTGGTGGGAGGCCTTGGATAATGGAGACGAATTGAGATAGGTTTGGGGAGGAGAGGAAGAGGGTGATTGTAAGTGATAAGTTTTATAACATTTCAACTTACGGACAAATGTACCGTAAGTTTAAATGCTACAAAATGGGTCTATCATGTAAGTTATTTTACATGTAAATTATAGTTTTACTGTAAACTAAACACCAAAAAGCAACTTTTACATGTAAAACATTTTATATCACACCTACTTACATTAAACCAAACAGGCCCTATATGTAAAAGTTTATGCTCCATGGTTGAGACATCAATGGTGACATACTATGTGTGATTCATTGCAGTGGAGGTCCCCATGGCTAGCTTGTAAAGGTAGCGTGGTTGACCATTATATTACCAATATCAGGAGGTGCGTAGAGAGCCTGAATAGGACTAAACTTGACTGAGACCCTCAAAGTCATCACATGAGGCTCCCAAAGGCCAATGCCAAGGAGGGCTACCTAGTTTTATTATAAATATCAAAATATCCTTGGTGCGTTCAAAACCCTAATTGTGATGACAACAAGAGGGAACACTCTTTGAGGCTAGCCTGAAAGGTTTTCATGAGTTTCACACTATGAGGATATAAATCTACAATTTACATGAGAATTATATGGGGATATGTTTTTATAAATTTAAATGTTCTTTTTAGTTGCATTTTTGTCCTTGTTGAACTATGTACTTTGTTTACTCACTGAGTAATTGTATTACTCATCACTCTATTTTCTATCTTTCTCCTCAGGTAGAGTAGTGCATACTATGAATTTTTTGTTGTGCAGTTCATCCAGAGTTTTGTTATATAGGTCTGTGGATTGTATCTTGTATATGTAAGACTTATTGTATAGATGGGATCCGTTTGGTTGTATCTAATCAATTAAATAATGTGTAGATTGCATGTTTATATCTTTGTTCTTAAGTTCAAAGTGAATTTGTTGGGTTATATTTTCAATATTTGCAAATCCAGGTTTTCTTAAGCCTTGCCATGACTCAGGTAAGGATGACGATTATCCCTTTCTAACTTGTTGTGGTGGTTGCCACGTGTCTGACTGTGGGTCGAGGCGTGATATGTTTTTCCATGCATTTAAAATTCTTTTATAAAATGTGGGCACTTCCTTTAGGGGTTTCTCTAGATTTGAAATATGTGGATGCCCCATAGTAGCGGCTAGATTTGCATCTAATGATTACTGTTAATTCATATACAGTACTAACTATTAGTATTAAATAGAGTAAAATAGTAATTACACATAGTAAAAAAACAGAAACTGTACTTCTCTCAGGTCCTTGTACTTGTGTTTTTTTAATTCTTTTTACTTGTTCATTTCAAAAACATATGAAGCATTAAATATTATTTTTCTAAATTTATCTTTTATATTTATTTATATACTTCTACAACTTCCTATAAATCTTATTCAATTACACATTTAATTAAATTATATTTTAAATATAGATAATATTGTATATATAATTTTTATAAATTTTATATTATCAACTAACTTTAACTTATTATTTTATCCCGTGGGCAGTGGGCTCTTTTTTTTCTCGCCCAGCCTTTAATTAGGGTTGACCAGATGAAAATGATGAATCACAAATCAAATTTTAATATTTTGTAGACTTTCAAGAGATTGTGGGTTCATGACTTCCATTAGGGGCAAGCCCCTAATGTTAATTACCCTGGACATTGTCGCAAGAACCTCCGATTAAGAAAATAAGTGTGAACAAGGAAACAAATTGTGACAAATAAATTTTATTCATTTCAATAAACATGAATTCATAGACTTCATTGAAAGTAGAATACGTTTGGAATTTAATCATCTTGACACAACAATGATTATAGCTTTTTATCTCTTTCCGACTATTTCGCCAAAAAAAGCGCGCTTTGACTTTTGTTAACTTTTAATCTTCGTCAATGGTTGAAATATGCATCTCGAACATGATTTAAAAACTTGTGAACTTATATCTTGGATATTTGAATTTGCATCGTAAACTTGATTTGGAACTTGATTTGATTTTTTATAAGCTTCAGCTTTCAGGCTTTTGAAACTTGTTTGCAACTTGTAAACTCTTCAACACTTTAGTCTTGAGATTGTTGAGCTCATTTGTTGATTCGTTTAAAACTTGGGCATTTGATTTTGCATCTCTGACTTGATTTGGAACTTGATTTGACTTTTCATAAGCTTCGGCTTTCATGCTTATGAAACTTTTTTGCAACTTGTGAACTCTTCAACACTTTAGCCTTGAGGTTTTTGAGCTCATTTGTTGGTTCGTTTAAAACTTGGATATTTGATTTTTGCATCTTAAATTTTATTTGGATTTCAAGTTGTGGGATCTTTATTTTGAGGGATCACAAACTTGACTTGGCTTTCCATAAGCTTCAACTGTTATGCTTGTGAAGCTTTCTTCAAGTCTTGACTTGTGAAACTCTTTGAGTTTTTGACTTTGATGTCTTGAAACTTCTAAGTATTGTCGATTCATTTGATTTTTTATGTATTGACTTGTGAAACTCTTTTTGTCTTGACTTCTGATGTCTTGCGACTGCTGAGTTCATTTGTCGATTTGTTTGATTTCTCTTTTTTTTTGTCTTAACTTGTGAAACTCTTTGAGTCTTAACTTCTGATGTCTTGAGACTGCCAAGTTCATTTATCGATTTTTTTTATTTCTCGTTTCTTTTTTTCTTTAGTCTTGACTTGTGAAACTCTTTGAGTCTTGACTTTTAATGTCTTGAGACTTCTGAGTTCAATTATCGAACAATTTGATTTCTTTATGTCTCGACTTATGAAACTCTTTCTATCTTGACTTCTGATGTCTTGAGACTGCTGAGTTTATTTGTTGATTTTGTTTGATTTCTCTTTTCTTCTTTCTTTTTTTTTAGTCTTGACTTGTGAAACTCTTTGAGTCTTGACTTCTGATGTCTTAAGACAATAGAGTTCATTCATCATTGATTTGAACATTTTCATGCTTTGAGCTTTAACTTGCACATAATCAAGGTGTGACTTTTTGTGTGATAGCTTTAGCTCACTTAGTCTTGGATTAGATTTCAAGTTGTGGTCTTGAACCTGATCTCTTTTAATTTTGGCATTTGAGGACTTCGGTATTTCATACTTGTGGAGCCCTTATAACTTTGACTTGTGAAACCTTTTTTAAGCCTTTGATTTCTTTATATCTCAGAACTTCAAAGTTTTATTTGTCATTTCATTTCTAATCCTTTTTTTTTAACTTGGAGAAAAGCTTTCTTTCATTTTGTAAAGCATTATTCTTTTTTTTTAACTCTCGAGTGTGGCATGTTTTACACTAGAACACATTTGGGATCAACACCTTCAAAGAAGAGTTCTCGATAACCTCCCTATGAGCATCAAGAGGCAATGGGGAGGTTCTATCAAAAAGAGCTATCGCTATGTATTGGAGCGAGCTTCAAGAGAGTTATTCAAAAGTCTTCATCAACTCTTTCAGCTTGTGTGACTATCAAGGGGAATGGAGAGACTCTCTCAAAGAGAACTATCACCATATATTGGAGCGAGCTTTAAGAGGATTTTTTTCAAAAGTCTTCATCAACTCTTTCAGCTTGTGTGCTGTCAAGAGGCAATGGAGAGGCCCTCTCGAGAAGAACAGTTGTCATGTATTGGACATCACAGCTAGCTTCAAGAGGGTCTTTCAGAGTCTTCAATAGCCCATCGCTTCCGTGATTGTCAAGAGGCAATAGAAAGGCCCTCTCAAGGAGAATAGTTGTCATGCATTGGACATCACGATAAGCTTAAGGGGTTTGTGAAATTACCAAAATACCCCTCATCTTTACTAAAACCTTTTTTTATCTTTTTTTAGACTTTCTAGCATTTCATTGTTTTAACATTTTTATCATTTTTTTTGCAAATCAACCCCCAAACTTTCACATTTTCATATTTTTCATGGATTTTGTGATTAAACCCTCGAGCTATCTTGTTTTCACACATTTCACAATTTTGCATGTGTGTCCTCAAATATTTTTATATGAACCAAGAGAGAAAACTTCAATACAATGTATGGCAGGAATACATGAAGTATATTAATTTTGGTTCACATTTGCACACTAGCATAGCCAATAAGAAAGGATGCATGTGGCCATAGCATGATAAATGAAACATGCTTGATTTCTTAAGCAAAAGTGCATGTATACTGTAGTTCATCAAAGAAAGGGTCGTGCATGGTATTGCATTGAACCTCGTTGAAGTAATAGCCACTTGACGAACCTTTAAGCTAATTCTATGCAACTTAAGTATATGGAGAATATTGACTTCTTGATCTCTGTTAGGGTAATGTGGCGACATAAGCCATATATCATCACCACCACCCTTCCAGAGAAAGAAAACACATATAGGAATGCATACTTGCATGCAATATATGAAGGGCATGCTTGCTTACTTTGGAAAGAGTTGCTTCAAGAAAAAACATGCATGCATAGCTTTAGAATTAACTTGCATGCTTTTTTTTAAATCTCTTCTGGTGGAAAATGTATATCTCTGCTATGAAGATGAATCTCAGTACCTCATTAGCGAACTTTGGACTAAATCCGGCCCTCATCATCGGTAGTTCTCCGGTGAAACTTCTCCTATAATCTTCTTCTTCCTGTTCTTCTTCTTCTCCATTGAAGGGTCCTTCTGGGCTTGCACTTTGAGAGGAAAAAAAATGATAGTGCTTGGCGGGGCTTGTGCGGCGACCTTCTTGGCATAGATGAAGACCTCATCGTCATCCACATTGCGGAGGAAGAGGATATGATCCGTACATTGTCATCCACATTGCAGAGGGAGTGGATATGATCCATGACGGAGCTAGTGGAAACCCTCAACAACATTGCTGGTACCGGGGTCACCCTTGGTGTGTATTATGGCGGTGTGGATGAGACGGAGGGCCTTGGCGTTGTCGCTGCAGCTATAGTAGAAGTTGTGTTTGTTGATGTCATGTTCATCATCAGCGAGGAGTTAACACTGTAAGGAAGACTGGTGCCAAGCATGGAGTTGTGGTGGTGGTCTCGAAGAGCTTGTTACTGACATTGGAGCGGACTCAATTGGAAGGGAAATGCTATAAATGGAGCTCCACCAAAACAGAGAGCTTCAGATGAAGAAGAACAAAAAAACCTCCAAATGATGCCCCTCTCGTGCATGCATGACTATTTACTCAAAGATAACAAAGGGAACGGGCCCACCATGCTATGCTCTCCTCTCCCTAAAAAGCAAAGGGACAGGGCCCACCATGCAAGAGAAAAAAATTCACTTGATTTCCATCTCCCCAAAGTCCACACTTAAGAGCTTTCCATTAAGAGAATAATTTAGGTGAAATTAGATATATGTAGTTTGTGTAGTTCACCATTAGATGTTTGACATGTGGCATAAGATGAGTGATTTTTTAAAAGAGTAAGGGCATTATAGAAAAGTTATTATATTTTTATATATTTTTGGGGCATGTGTCACAATGTCAATGGTGAACTGCACAAATTACACCTATCTAACTTCACCTAAATTATTTCCTTCCATTAATTTAAACGGTTCACGGCTTCTTCAACCCTTTTTTTTATTTTTTTTTAATTCAAATCTATTTTATCCCTTGCCCAACATCCCAAAACAAACTTTCCAATTTGGTATAGACATTGGGGATTTAAATTTTGAATTATTATTTTTCTCATTTCATCCGACACATATATATATTATTTATTTATTTTATATTTTATTATCCAATCAAATTTTTTACTTGAATTTAATTTAATTTAATTTTTTTATATAGATAAGCCCCTAAAATATTTTTCATATCCAAACAGAGATAAACTATCCATCAAATTTTATTTAAAATTAAAATTATTTTTTTCTTGATCCGAGTAAGATATAGATTAAAATTTTATTCAAATTAAAATTCTTTTTCTTCTATATAAACATAACAAAAAAAAATTAAAAGAAATAAAAAATATATGTTAGATGAACAAGCAAAAGCCACCATCAAACATTCTTTCGCAGCGAACTCGCCCAATTGATATCTTGCCTTTATATTTATTATTTTTTTCTAATACAAATAATTCAAATCCGACAAAACTACCAGCCTCCATAACTCCACCATCCTTCTCATCCCCTGCTCAGATCCACGTCATCCCCCGTTTCCCGTTTCCCGTTTCCCGTTTCCCGTTTCCCGTTTCCCGTTTCCCGTAATACGTGGTTCTTGCGTGTAAGTCTCATCTGCAGCCCGTTTCCGCCAAGCAGTAATCACGTGCTTCTTGCGTGTCATTCTCATCTGCAACCAATCCAACATCCGACCACCTTCATTCATTCATTCTGGTCACCACGTCACCGGCGCGGTGATTTTATCCCAATTTTCTAATGTTTTGCCCTGTTGCCGTTTCCCCTTCCTTAAATACCCCCCTTCCCTACCCGTTCTACCCCTTCTTTTCCCGTTCTGCCCCTCCTCTTTCCAAGACCCGAGTTTTCCCTCGGTTTCCCAGGTCCACTGCGATCCAAGCTTCCATCTTTGAGCCTTTGTTCGTTGAGGAATCGAAGGGAGGAAGGGGAGACGAGATGACGATCTCTTCTTCGGTGAGGATTTCGGATGGGAAACTTGTCGCGCATGGCCGCACGATTCTCGCCGGAGTCTCTGATTGTGTTGTTTCTAGCTCTGCTGTTGTTTCTGGACCTGTTGATGGTGTGTTCCTCGGCGCGCATTTCGCTGAGTCTCGGTCTAGTCATGTGGTTTCTCTTGGGACTCTCAGGTGCTTGATTTTATGCTTTAAAGAAAAAATCATCCTTTGTTTTGCTGTTTATTTGCTGAAATTTGTTATCTTGATGATTGATATAATGCCTGAAAGAAAATTCAGGTTTTTCATTTTGTTTTGGTGTTTACTCAATGAAATTTGTGTGCTTGGTGTTTGATTTATTGTCTGGAAGAGAATTCGTTGATTCCTTGAAATTTGTGAACTTGATGTTTGATATAATGCCTAGAAGAGAAACCGTTTTTTTTTTTTTTTCTTTCCTTTGGTTTTGATCTTGTTTTAGTGTTGATTTGATGAAATTTGGTTTTTGGTATGATGGCTGAAAGAAAAAAAAAATCTATCTTCTTTTTCTTTGGGCTTGATCTTGTTTTGGTGTTGAATTGATGATGAAATTTGTGAACTAGAGGGTATTTATTTCTTGGAATATGAAATAATGGCTGGATATTATAGATGGAGTTATTTTTGATGATGTGCTATTTTGACTTATTTGATAAAAGCTTGTTTTGTCCGTATTAATCATTTTTAGAAACACAAAAATGTAGTTTTGTCGTTTTAATTCCTTATTAGAAAGACAAGGATTTTTTTTAGTTCTATTAAAAAGATAAAAATATTTTTACAATTTTATTGTAAATTTAAATCAGAGTATATTGATTGCAAAAAATTAAATCACTTGAATAAAATGCGCCATGTGTAATAGTAATTTTTTTTTACCACTCAAGGAGAACTGTAAATATGTTTCTAAGAAAGATAATTGGATAAAAATGATCTTTTTGCGTGTTTTTTAATCATGTTTTGGTGTTGGTTTGCTGAAAGTTTTGTGCTTTGTGTTCAGGGATGTGAGGTTCATGGCGAGCTTCAGGTTCAAACTATGGTGGATGGCTCAGAGAATGGGGGATAGAGGGCGAGATGTGCCTCTTGAGACCCAGTTTCTCTTGTTAGAATCCAAGGATGAAGATGAGATTGTGTATTTGGTGTTATTGCCTCTTGTTGAGGGTCAATTCCGGGCTTGTTTGCAGGGCAATGCCATGGATGAGCTTGAACTTTTCATGGAGAGTGGTGATGCTGAAACACTGTCCGTTGCGTGCTCCCATGCTGTCTTTGTTGGTGCTGCTGTTTCTGATCCTTTTGCAGCTATCTCTGGTGCTGTCAACGCTGTTAAGAGTCATCTCAAGACGTTCCGGCAGCGGCCTGAGAAGAGACTTCCCGGCATTGTCGATTATTTTGGATGGTGCACTTGGGATGCATTCTATCAAGAAGTTACTCAGGAAGGTGTTGAGGCTGGTCTTCAAAGCTTAACTTCAGGTGGTGCGCCGCCAAAGTTTGTGATCATTGATGATGGCTGGCAGTCTGTGGCAGGTGATCAGGGAAAGGGTGGACTCCAAAGGCTCACTGATATAAGAGAGAATAGCAAGTTTCAGAGCAAGGAGGATCCAGTATCAGGGATCAAGAGTATTGTTTCGATAGCGAAGGAAAAGTATGGGCTCAAGTATGTATATGTTTGGCATGCAATCACTGGTTATTGGGGAGGTGTTCGGCCTGGTGAGGGGATGGATGAGTATGGATCGAAAATGCAGTACCCGAAAATGTCCCCCAGAATGGTGGAGAATGAGCCAGGACTGGTTGAAGATGTTTTGACAGTGCAGGGGCTTGGGTTGGTGAATCCAAAGAGAGTTTACAAGTTCTACAATGATTTGCATAGTTACTTGGCATTGGCTGGGGTTGATGGTGTCAAGGTGGATGTACAGTGTGTCTTGGAGACACTCGGGACTGGACTTGGTGGAAGGGTTGAGCTCACGAGGAAGTTCCATCAAGCTCTTGATGCTTCAGTGGCCAAGAATTTCCCTGACAATGGTTGCATTGCTTGCATGAGCCATAACACTGATGCTCTCTATTGGTTCGTGCTCATCTCTTTATCAGTCAATACAGAATCATGATGATTTCTCATGCTTTGTTGCTAATTATTTTGCTTCTTTTGTTGTTCTTTGATGCAGTTCAAAGCAAACAGGTGAAGTCAGAGCATCAGATGATTTCTATCCTAGAGACCCAGTGTCCCATACAATCCACATTGCATCGGTAGCTTATAATAGTGTCTTCCTAGGAGAGTTTATGCTTCCAGATTGGGATATGTTCCATTCTCTTCATCCTGCTGCGGAATATCATGCTTCTGCAAGGGCAATCAGCGGTGGACCTATATATGTCAGGTGCATTTGTGAAGTTCATTCTTGAATTACATTATATATCTGTTATTCTCTCCATTTATGGTTCTGAATAATGATTTGAGTATTGTATCATTTAGTGATGCTCCCGGGAAGCATAACTTTGACTTGTTGAGGAAGTTGGTCTTGCCTGATGGCTCCATTCTTCGTGCCCGCTTGCCCGGCCGCCCTACTCAGGACTGTCTCTTTACTGACCCTGCTCGGGACGGCGTTAGGTAACTGCAGTTTCTTTTATGGTCATGGTTTCTTGATAAAATGAAATGAGATGGCTTATGATTCTCATTCACTGTTTTATGTAAATATAGTTTGCTCAAGATATGGAACATGAACAAGTACACTGGTGTTCTTGGCGTGTACAATTGCCAAGGAGCCGCATGGAGTGCCACAGAGAAGAAGAATGTGTTTCACCACACCGGCGAAGAGGCTCTCTCTTGTGCTATCAAAGGAAACGATGTCCATCTCATCTCAGATGCTGCTCTAGATGATGATTGGAATGGTGACTGTGTCATGTATCAACACAGTGAAGGCGAATTGGTTGTCCTTCCTCAAAATGCAGCCATGCCCATGTCTTTGAAGGTCTTGAAGCACGCAATCTTCACCGTTGCACCCATCAAGGTCTGTCTAATGCTTTCTGTTCTGCATTTGGAGTAGTAGTTTCTTTTAATTCTTTACTCAATAACTGAATTTCTGTTTGAAATGCAGGTTTTGGCACCTGGATATAAATTTGCACCATTGGGTCTGTTAGATATGTACAATGCAGGAGGAGCAATTGAAGGTCTCTCGTACCAAGTTCTCGGTGCTGCTAATATATCAGAACTCGACGGGACCATTGTAAGTGAGTTCAATGAAGCATCTCCACAAATGCCGGAGAATAAGAGCTCAGAAGCTGTCGCTCTTGTTTGCATGGAAGTGAAGGGATGTGGGAGATTTGGAGCTTACTCTTCGGCAAAGCCGACCAAGTGTTCAGTTGGCTTGGCAAGTGTTGATTTCTCATTTGATTCTTCATCTGGATTGGTCTCTCTTCAATTGGCAAACATGCCGGAGGGTGATCGGAAATTTCACAAAGTGGTTATCGAATTGTAAGGTCATTGTTGCCATTGATTTCGCTATTTGATTCTTTGGAAGTATTTATACTTCCCAATGTTCCCATTGAATTTGTTGGGAAGATTTGCTTGTATTTTTAGCATTGAAAGGGAAAGGGTTTTTGTTTGTAGATTTTGATAAGTTGGAAATGTGCATGGGTGAGGTCATGAGTTCGACTTCTCATCGTCCCAGATGATGTTGCATACTATAATTAAAAAGTTTGTGCATTCTCTTAGCACGCTGATTGTCCATATTTATAAAAGCATTGCACTTGGTTCATTTTGTCACTTTAATTCAACACAATGCAATGTTATTTATTGTTGCTTTTCCCATTGGAAAAGGATGGGTAATTTTGTATTTTAAAGTAATAATTTAAATTTTACTTGTTTTTTTCACTTACGTTTGTAGAAATAGCTAGCTTAAAAAAAAAAAAAATCATACGCATTGGCGGTAATTGCTATTGTTGATTCAACCATTTGGAGGTCTATTAGTTGTAATAAATTGGACGATTTCTATTCTATTCCCACCCAAGGTTCTGCAGGCGGTTTGATTATTGGATGCAAAAAGTCTATGTTTATCCTATCTATTGCTCTTTCTAGCACTTTATGTCTTTTCATTGATTTTAAGAACTTGTTGGACCAGAGTAGTTGGAGTTGTACATCAGTCTATGGTCCAGTTGTTCGCATGTAGAAGGATGACTTCTTGAAGGAAATTCGTGACTACGCTCCAGCTGGTCCTACCCCCTAGGTTATCTGTGGGAATTTCAATGCGTTTTTTTCCTTATCAGATAAAAAATCTCGTAACCCCAATTAGGATGACATGCATAATACCCATGATCTTCTTAGGGATTTGAACCTTCTAGAGCCACCTTTGTGTGGAAGGAAGTTCACTTGGACTAATAGGCTGCAAAACCCAGTGTGGGTTTGGCTCAACCGGTTTATTCTTTCCAAGGACTGACTTGTACATCACCTGAGTGTGCAACAAATTTGCCTTCCTAGATTTGGTTCGGACCACATGCCAATCAAGCTAGAGTTGGGCAAGCATCGCTTTAGACCTCAACACTTCATATTTGAATTGGCTTGGTTAGCTCATGAGGGTTTTAATGAACTCGTTCGAGGTTGGTGGGCAGAGATTCAACCAGTTGGTTGTGGTGCATTTGTGATTGGTGGAACATCACACCTTTGGTGTTGTTATTCATGACCGCAAGCTGGAACTCCTTCATTCAGTTAAAGCCCTCAATATCATCCGTGAAACTTGTTCTCTTAACATGGATGAACAAAATCATGAGATAGAGCTTAGGAGGAATCTCTATGTTACCATCCTGCAGGAAGAAGTCTACTTGAGACAACGATCAATGGTTACTTGGCTTAAGTCTGGAGACACGAATACCAAATTTTTCCACAATATGACCAATGGTCATCGCAATAGGAATTTGATTCAGCATATTTCTCACGAAGATACTATGTTCATTGGAGATGAGAATATTGGGAATGCTTTTACCTCTTCTTTTTTATCTCAATTTGGATCTAAACACAGTCATCGCTTTTCATTTTGATTGGTCAAGTCTTTTGGCTTCAAAACTTTTCGTTGATCTGACTTTGGCCGAAATCAAGGTGGATACTTTTGAGTTGGGTGTCGATAAAGCACCAGGGCCTGATGGGTTCCCTTTGATGTTCTTTCAAAAGTTATGGGAGGTGATTGAGAACGATGTGATCAATCTCTTGTAATGACTTCTACTCTCATACTGCGAACCTAGAAAGGATCAATTGGCCAAACATTGTCCTTTTACCTAAATCCTATCAACCTATCACATTCACTGATTTTAGACATATTAGTTTGATCAACTCTTCTCTCAAGATTATTTTTAAGATCATGGTGACACGTCTAGCCATGGTGATTGATTCTATGGTAGATAAGACACAACCGCCTTCATTCATGGATGTTGTATCATGGATAATGTTGTTGCAAGGGAATTGACCATTTTCAACCTTTAAAAGTGTAGCATCCCCAGTAATGTTATCGAAGTGAATTTTGCTAAGGCTTTTGATATGGTATATTGGAAGTTTCTCTTTGATCTTCTAGCCACTAGAGGGTTTGGACAACGTTGGATACGCTGGGTTAGAAATATTCTGCACTCCTCTAAAGCGCATATCCTCATTAACGGTTCTCCTATTGGCTATGTTTGTTACCAAAGGGGGTTGCGACAAGGCAACCCCCCTTTCTCTCCTTCTTTTTGTGATTTCTATGGATGTTCTCAGTTTCATGTTCACACATGCACTGACCTATAGAATGCTCTATGGTGTTCCCCTTGGGGATTTTGGGTCTGTATGTCACCTTCAATATGCTGATGATCTCATTATTATGACCATTGGAGGTGGTGAAGACCTTAGAGTCATTAAGCTTATTCTATATCTTTTTGAAGCCATCTCCAGGCTTGGCATTAATTTTCACAAGACATGTCTTTTACCTACGAATTTCAATACTCTCCCCAACCAGGGTGATTTAAGCACACTTCATTGTACTTCGAGTTCCTTACCAATCACTTGGGTGTTCTGCTAGTTGGGAGACGGCTAAAGAGACAAAATTGGGAAAAGCTTATCGCCATGGTCCGGGCAAAGTTGGGATTCTGAAAAGCTAGTTTTTCGTTCCTCAGGTGGCAGACTTATTTTGATAAACTCTGTGTTATCTGCTATTTCGACTTATTGGATGTCTATCTTCAAACTGCCTGCTTGGGTTATTCGGTCAATTGATTGCATTAGATGTGAATTTTTATGGAAAGGAATGGACATTGATAAACCTAAGTGTGGTTTGGTCAATTAGAAATGTCTGTGTCAGCCGAGAGAGCAGGGAGGTTGGGGTATTCTCAATCTTGAGGAGTTCAACTGTGTCCTTTCTTGGTAAATGGTGGTGGAAAATCTCTCAAGACTATTCCTAGTGTGGCCATCTTCCAATCAAATTCAACTATTTCCAACACTCACGAAGTTGGAGTCTTTTCCCAAGACAACAAAGAAGGTGTTGCGTCTTTTGGAAAGGAATTCAACCGTATCTTAAGGCTTTTCATTGTTGTTTACAATCGAATATTGTGGATGGCGGCTCCACCTTGTTATGGCTTGACAACTTGTATCTAGGTTTGGCACTTAGAAACGGTTGTCTAAAAGTCTTTGCTCTTGCTCAATGACCTTGGGTAACTGTTAAAGACGGTATTGAGAACTTCATGTCATTCCTGTCTATGAATGACCCTATACTCGTTGACACCCAGAACAGGATCAATTCTGAGTCATCAATCCTCCCTCATAGAACCTGGAAGTTGGCCAGCACCAAAATCTTCTCAGTTAGATCTTTTTACAGATTCTTAATCTATCAAGGAAGGCAATGTCAGATTACCCCAAAAATCTTCCAAAGTATCTACCCTCGTAAGATTAATGCATTCCTCTGGCTCATGTGGGATAATAAAATACTCACATTAGACAATCTGGTTGCCAGAAGGTGCAACATGCTCCCCACTGTAACTCGCTCTCCTATCACTTGGACATTGAGACCATGGACCAATTGTTCTGTAATTTCTATTTGGCACCATCTCATGCATGTTATTGGTTTTGGCAAGACTCCAACCTCTAGAGCTGATCTCTAGGAGGGTTGGGCGAAGGACTTGGGTCCCCATTTTCGTTTTTCTTGCTCTCTTTTAACTAGAGTGATCATATGGCAAATTTGGCTAGGAAGAAATGTGTGCATTCTCATTGTAATTCTTTTTCTGACTATGATTTATTTATGAAAATTTGCCATATGTTTGTTAGTTAGGTCAATGCAACTCCGAGCTCTAAAACATAGAAGTTGAAGGAGATTTCTTCAGCTATCAAGCGATGCATTCAATTCTCAAGGTCTTCCACGCGCGCCGAGCACACCCTTGATGATGGTGTTGATTCTTTCACCAGCTAGTCTGTCCTGTACTCCCTGCCCGCTCGTTTGCTAGGGTGGCTCTCTACATTTGGGGGATTGTTTTCCTCTTTTTTCAGGTCTCGCCACTTCTTATGGTGTTGTTTTCTTCTCTTTGGTTGTCATTGTTTTTCCTCTGTACTCCTCATACCACTCTTTGTGGTTGTTGTTGTTGTTGTTGTTATTGTTGTTGTTGTTGTTCTTTTGTATTTTTTGCTTTTGTTGTTTTGTCCTATTTTTGTACGTTCTCCATTTTTTTAATGCATTCGTGGTTTATCCACTTTATCATAAAAGAAAAAATTTACAAAAGTTTGGATTAGTTATATTTGGTTTGCGTTGAAAAACAAGTGGAGTCATTTATTGCTATGAAAAACATTTAAGTCAGTTAATATTTAACAAGCCTAAATTAATTTAGTTAATTTAGATAAATATATAAACATAAATTTAGACAAGTTTGATTCAATTTAAGTATAATTACATTCATTGTAAAATCGCTAACTATTTACATCCGTTTAGCATCGATGACTTGTCTTCAAACCCAGAGTTCTAGATATTCCTATTTTTAGTGGTGACATTAATATAGAGGAATTTTTTTATTGGATGGCAAAAAAAAAAAAAACCATTTATTTGAATACATGGAGATTCTTGAGAAGAAAAAGATGAAATTGGTTGCCTATAGTCTATAGATAATTAAAAGATGTAGCTTCTATATGGTGGGATAGATTAAGGGTACGTTTGATCCGAGAAAAAAATGAGGGACAACACAACATAACTTTTTTTTTTCTTTGTTTGATTTGTAATGTTGGCAAATTTTAATAGTGAATGGAAATTGAAGGGTTGGAATTTGCAAAGGTGAATAAATATTCTAGAATTTAAAAGTACTTTCACTCTTAGAATTCCAATTAGTTTTGGAATTTGAAAAGTTTTTCAACTATTTAAACTCCTAAATCTTAATTCCGGAACTTCAAAGATTTCAAAATTTTCAAATTCTAGGAAACTCTTCAAATTCTATAATTTAATTTGGAATTCAAAAAGGTTTTAACTATTAAAATTTCACAAATTAATTCTGCAAATTTAATGGTCAACTCTCATTCTACAAGCTTCTTTAAAGGGCTTTGTCCTTATTCTCTAGCATATATATATATATATATATATATATATATATATATATATATATATATATATATATATATATATATATATATATATATATATAAGTGATAAGATAAGTGATTCCACATTTTCCCCTCCTACTCTCTCTTAATTAGAAGATCTAAGTTCTAGGTTCAGTGTGATAGAACTTACATAATTCAGTTCGTTGGAGTTGCAAAGTAATGCTTCCTTGCAATTGGAGGCTATTGTATCCTAGAAAACAAATGCTAGTTCAGACCCATAAAACAAGAGGATAGCGAATTTGCTTTAAGAAAACTGTGATATACACAAGCCTCGGTTCGATCATTCTGTCTCATCTCTTCTTTCGATATCGGGTTTTTATCCTCATAAAGTTTTGTTTTATTTTTAATATTTTATTGAATAATGTTTCTAGTAGAATTTTTCTAAAAGTAAATGGGGATGTGAATACAGAACAAAAGAATGGTGAGGGATAGCGCAACTTGATGGTTTAGCTGGACTTAAACCCAAGGCTATTAAATCTCCATACCAACATTTGTCACATGCGAGCCAATGCCGCTCAGCTATAAATCCTTTGGCTAATTTGATGTGTGCCGTAAGTGCAAGTAGTAAATAAGATATTGTTTCGATAAGGACTATGACATTGATTACTAAGGTCATCTAGGCAAATCTAAATAAGAATAAATAAGATGAATAGAACTAATTGTAATTGAAACTAAAATTATTAAAGTGTGGCTAGCTAGTGGCAAGGAGTAAAGGAAGAATTTATAATTCAAAGGTTTCTAGAATTCGGGTTTCACCATAGTGATAAACAAAAGATCTTATATGACTCTCTCCATTAAGATTAATTTTTTGAATGTCGTTCAATCCTGAAATACTCACTATTTTCTTTCATAATATAGCGAGTTATCTAATTTAGATCAACTCTTACTTTCGTGGTAATTGAATCTAATTAAACCCTTTAAGTCAAGTGATAACCATTTATCCTTAAGAAATATAAATTAACTATGGTTTCATGCTTAATCATAGGGTTTCAAACATTGTCGATCCTTCCTTTGATATTTAAGATCATACAAATATGAGATCCATCACATTCAAAAGCATTAAGTATCTGAGGATTGAACCAAAACTTGACCTTATATACCCCTGTCCGACGACTGTCCACGGCAGTGGCTTGGCTACCTATGGCCGTACATCTTTCCTTTCCATCCCTTCCACAGCCGTGATGATGCTTCCCACAATCCTGTTGTTCCAGGTATCGTCTCGAATTGTTCACCACAGCTGTGGAGAGTGATCATATGGTCGTGTACCCCTCTGAACTTCCTCAAACTTATCGTTTTGGCTTCTTTTCTTCGGCCAACGCTCATACATCATCCAATCTACAAAAGTAAGCAATCACAACACAGATGGACCCAAAAACTGATGAAAATCATGTCCTTGTCATGCAACATGCTCATTCAAAATATGTTGCAACAAACACTTATCAAACACTCCAACACTTGAATGTTTGCTTGTCCTCAAGCAAAATAAATGATAGAATAAATGAGAAACAGATAAGTGCTTGCTTCAGGTTTACTAGAGAGTAAAACAGATGAGATTTTGAACTTTAGGGCTAGTCTATTTAACATTTAATGCCCAATGTACCCTAAGCAACAATTCCTGACCAATGAAGGGTGAGCCTCACAAGCTTGTGTGTAAAAAGAGCAAGAACTACACTCACAACACTCCACTTTCCAATTTTAACACAACACTAGGGCATTAGCTGCACACAAACCCTGAGATAGCCCTTCCTTGATTGGGCGGTCAAGTGGCTTTCACTCTTCAAGGATTATAGCTCTTGATGCCCGCCACAAAAGAAAGGTGGTATCTTTCACTCTTCTTGTAAGATAGCTCTTTCTCTCACTAAGGAATAACTAATATCCGAGTTGTCAGAGTAGCTTCATACTATACAAGAGATAGCACTTTCCAAGCTTTACCAGCCAATTTTTTTTTTCTTTTGGAAGAAGTGAGTAAGAAACAAAATAGGCCAATGTACACAACTAAGAAAAAATGGGCATCAATCCTTAAAAGTCATAATAAGATATAGTGACAAAACAAGCATTAAGATGTTCAAAGTTCTCCTAGAAACATAATACCACCCTACTCTAGACTGAACCATCATAAGCATAAGAACATGGGCATGCAAGCACAAGTAAATAAAATTATGATTCCCCCCACCGCACCCCATTGTCCTCAATGTACGCAATTATAGTTCCAAAAAAAAAATGTGACTTGATGAAGATGGTGCGGTGAAGTCTAGGGAGGATGCAAGTAATGGGGTTCAGAGCTTGGTGTGTGCCACAGGCGTGGGGAACAGATCCACGACCGTGGGTTTAATTCGCTTCAATTGCTAGGAGCCATGGCAGGAGGGTGGTCTCCATCGCTAAGTAAATGGCGAATCACTTCCAAGTCTGCAATAATTTTTACTTGATTGGCCATCACAGTCATTTGATTGATGAGCAAGGCAGTAATATCCTCCTGAAGATCAATTACAACCACTTCAAGTCGTGCGAAACGACCACGAATGCGAGAACGTGGTTGCACCGTCCCCTCGGTAAAAGCAGTATCTACAAATAGTTGATCCTCATCCATCTGTGTGGCTGGAGAAGTTCAAACAGAATCATGTTCATTGACAGTATAGTTGTTCGGAGCATAGTCTCCCGAATCCAAGCTACGTACAAGCCCTATTGCCCTCAATGTGTGGAGTCCGAGAGGTGCTAGAGTAATCATTTTGGCCATGCCCCAAACGACCTCCACCATCCCTAGTCCCTTTAAAAGGCATGTCATATAAGTGCTAGCAAACAAACACCTGTTGTGATTGTAATGGCTTTGGTGATGTATAAAATTAGCCACAACATAATCGACATGTATAGGAATTTCCTGATATATGCTATATAAGTACAGAACATCATTGCTATATAAGTACAGAACATCCAAGCTACGTACAAGCCCTAGTGTTGTCGATTCGCTTGATTACTATACTGTAGAGTATCGCATGGATATAACAAGCACCCTAAGAATGGAGAGATAATGCTCTTGATACCCCAAGTTCGTAATCATTGGTGCATGCAAGACACTAATATGCAAAGTGCACACTGACACTACACCTTGGGGAAAATAAGTCACTAGTTGGGAATACTCTTTGGTGGTTACAAATTTATTGTTGTACAACCCCAAGAATAACGCTAATTGGGTCAAACTTATGTTGTAGTATTTGCATAAATAATGTAAATGGGCAATGTCTTCTTGGTGGAAGTCTTTTGCATACTTGTCACACTTAATCAATGAGATCACTTCCAAAGTGATTTCCCAAAAAGTAGGCTCCTTGATAGCCAGCAGCTTCTCCCAACCTCCATAGCTCACTAGCTCGCATACTTCCTCATTAGCGTCGATCATTTGGACTGCATCCCTGTCAATATAGCGAGTTTGTCTGAAATGCAGAGTACTCAGGCGATTGAAGCACTCTTGATGATTCAAGACCAAGAACTCAGGATTATTAGGAAAAGACGAGTCCATGGGATGGTATGAACACTTTCAGGTGAGATGTTTTACACGAGGGGCCATGACCTACAAGAGCCAAGTTAAGAGATTTAGTATAATTAGAAAACCGGAAACCAACGGCTGCTAATAGAGTTCTTGGTCCCGAATCATCAAGAGCGCTTCAACTGCCTGAGTACTCTGCGTTTCGGACAAACTCGCTGCATTGACTAGGATGCACTCTAAATGATCGACGCCGATAAGGAAGTACATGTGTTGGTGAGTAGTGGAGGTTAGGGGAAGCTGCTAGCTATTAAGGAGCCTACTTTCTGGGAAATCACTTTGGAAGTGATCTCATTGTTCGAGTTCAAAAAGTATGCAAAAGACTTCCACCACGAAGATGTTTTGGGGGATGGGGAGTTGTAATTTTATTTACTTGTGCTTGCATGCCCATGTTCTTATGCTTATGATGGTTCAGTCTAGAGTAGGGTGGTATTCTATTTCTAGGAGAACTTTAAACATCTTAATGAATGCTGTCACTATATCTTACTATGACTTTTAAGGATTGATGCCCATTTTTCTTGGTTGTGTACGTTGGCCTATTTTGTTTCTGCCTCACTTTTTCCAAAAAAAAAAAAAAAACATGGCAAGAAAAGTTGGAAAGAGCTACCTCTTGTATAGTATGAAGCTACTCTGACAACTCAGATATTAGTTATGCCCTAGTGAGAGAAAGAGCTATTTTACAAGAAGAATGAAAGCTACCACCTTTCTTTTGTGGTAGGCATAAAGAGCTACCATCCCTAAAGAGTGAAAGCCACTTGACCGCCCAATCAAGAAAGGGCTACCTCAGGGTTTGTGTGAAGCTAATGCCCTAGTGTCGTGTTAAAATTGGAAAGTGGAGTGCTGTGAGTGTAGTTCTTGTCCTTTTTACACACAAGCTTGTGGGGCTCACCCTTCATTGGTCAGGAATTGTTGCTTAGGGTACATCGGGCATTAAATGTTAAATTGACTAGCCCTAGAGTTCATAATCTCATTCGTTTTACTCTCTAGTGAACCTAAAGCAAGCACTCATTTGTTTCTCATTTATTCTATCGTTTATTTTTCTTGAGGACAAGTAAACACTCAAGTGTGGGGGTGTTTGATAAGTGTTTTTTACAACATGTTTTGAATGAGCATCTTGCATGATAAGGACATGATTTTTGTTAGTTTATGGGGTTATCTGTGTTGTGATTGCTTACTTTTGCCAATGGGATGGTGGATGAGCATTGGCCAAAGAAAAGAAGCCAAAAAGATAAGTTTCGAGGAAGTTCAAAGGGGTAGAGGGTCGTGGGATCACTCTCCACAGCCGTGGTGAACAATTCGAGATGATACATGGAGCAAGCACGGCCGTGGGAAGCATCATCCACAGCCATGGGAGGGACAGAAATGAAATGCTCATGGGATTGAGACATGCACAGCCATGGGGGCTATTTCCCACTATCGTGCGAAATCCTTGTGCAATATTTAGTGGGCCAACGGCAGACAAACACACGTCCGTGGGTAACTTAGCCAGTGCCGTGGATGGTCGTGGGACAGGGGTATATAAGGTCAAGTTTTGGAGAAAAGAGGGGGGCTTTTTTCTAGATAGAAGGAGGCAGTTGTTGACCTAATTTGGGACAATAAGAACCATCAGACAAAGGAAGAGACATCGGACTAGAACTATTGTAAACGTTCATCATCTCTACCATCTACTCTATTGTTGGTGAAGAGGATCAAGTGTCATTCAGCCGTTCAAGGAAAAGGGTTTATTTTCATATTTCAATCATAGACATGAGGGGGTTTTTAATTGCTTAAACATGTGTTTCTTTCAGATTTCCATGTTTGGTTTGTATTGCTTCATGAGGGCTAAACCCCCTTTGTGGGTGCTTAAACTTGTGAACCCTAGGATGCTTTAGAATTGGACTTACTTCATTTAATTCAAATAGCTTTTGAGTTCCAATCTTGTGTTATTCTTGCTCATGATCTATGTAGTAACAACATTGATTTTGCTATTGTGAAGAGTTGCAAGACCCATTAGAATAGGTCTACCAAGATTAGAGAGGGGGAGAGGAGAACCAAGGGTAGAGGAATGTCCACTTCCCTTCTGATTGATCACACCTACCCTCGTGTTTCCATCATTTTCATGCAATCATACAAATTCCTTTGACATGAGAGGTCGTAGTGTGAAATTTCTATTGGATTAGGGGTTGTTTATCTTGCAAGAGCGCTAATGTATTTTGGAAACCTAACCTATCAGCCGAGATCCCAAGATCTTCAAGCATTCATACAAGCCACTTATGACTTGACAGGTCATTGGTTGGGGGTTTCTATTGGAATACTAACCAATTATTGTGCATGCTAGATTGGGGTACTTTAGGATCACCACGACTCAATTAGTTTGAACTAAGGAAGTTTAGTGAGTTTTGGTATTTCATTTCAAGAAATCCTAGGGGGATCAGTGTTCAAGCACCTGTTTCATCACCTATTGATTGTCTCCTTGTTCTTTATTTGTGCAATTAACATTCATTTTTGTTGTGTTAGATTGTGGTTTTTCCGACTCCTTATTTAAGGCTAGATAACAAGATTAAAGTGGTTGCAAGTAATTTCTTTCCCTGTGAATACGATAACCCAACCTTTGAGTTCTTTATTACTTCAACACCCGTGCACTTTGCGGTATACATACACAAAGAGCGTGTCAAACAGAATTTAAGCATTAAGTAGAAAAGAAATTCAATATAAAAAATATTTGTTCATCAAGGGGCTAATCACCAACCCTAGAAAGATAGATCCACTCACTCATGTTTGAATTACAACTCATGATATTCAAACTAAGCATCAATGAATAAAATAAAAAAGAAATAAAGAAAAAACACGGTTTGATCGATGAGTTTCACCTTTGAAAATCTTTTTAATTAATTCTTAATCACCTTCATCTCTTGGTGTATGCTTTGGTATTTTGATGCTCCTCAGTCTCAAACTCTAACCACGGCAACGAAGGATTTTCTACTGAAAACCCTCTATGGTCTTTTATATATATATATATATATATATATAGGATGAAATAAGCTAGGGTTTTCTCTAGCGGGCATGGGCTAGGGTGTAGTGTGCCCCATGGGTGGATCATGGTCCTTTCTGAATTAAGATCTTGCGTTGTGCTTCATACCCATGATAGTTAAAACTGGGCAGGTGATATTCTTTAATGTCTTCTTGTTTTGTACTATTTTATCTCCGCAACTTCTTTTCATTTTTTTTATTATAAAATACTTCAAATAATTATATAGCTGATGAAGAATTCCAATCATCTACATATAAAGTACCAAAAAAAAACAGCAGCACAAACCAAAATGATAGTATTCAAGTAAAAATATTATAACTAATTGAACTAATTAAACCTAATCATAGGTTAAAATGTTATAAGATTTTTCACTTAACATAATTCTATCAATTTTATCATGGAATCGAACCAAGAGTATATATATATATATATATATATATATATATATATATATTCTTTTTACAAATAAATGTCAGTTTGGGGAAATTGAATAATAATTTAATTTTCAATGCCGTCAATATTACTATGGTATCATAGTAAACGGCTCTAAGATGCACTCGCCAATTAAATAGTGCAGGCGTATATTGCACCTTATGCAACTCCAATGGTGCACTCTGGCCATGCCCTAGCCACACATTTTTATAATTCACTTAATTCTACTACTTCAATACCAATCTAAGGTAAGTGGTTAAATATCTTTGTTATTATCTTTTCTTAGATCTTTGTGTGTCTGTATATAATTATAAATATATGGAAGTTTTTGGATATATATATATAATTTAGTTTTTTTTTTTAAATTGGATTCTATCAATTACTTTCATATTTGTCTAAATAATGAATTTCTTAATGACAAGATGATGAAGACAACTAATGACAATTAGGCCTAAGAAATTATGAATCACACATTAATATGACCAAATTAATTAATAACCAAAGAACAACTAATTCAACCTGTCAAATGGACCCAAAATACAATATATATATATAAAAAAGAGATGAATCCAAAATGGCATTAATTATAATATTAAAACAACTATTAAATAAAACACACCTAGCTAGCTCCACTTTGTTATTTGGCCTCTCAAAAGAAGACCTCCAAAAGTTAGCTTAAGAAATGAGCATGGTCCCATTCATGTCTGGTTAATAAGGGGCATGAACTCTTAATAAAATAAAGTCATTGCTCACAAACCATGACAAATGAGAATTAAGATGATTCAAAGCAATTTTTAATATCTAAAGCCACATTACAAAGGCATATACTTTCTCTAATTAAACAATTATTTGCCAGCTCTATTTGTACATATATATTCATCATGTGCATGTGGCCCTTTTGCTATATAATCTAAACAGTACTGTGGTTAATTAATTAAAAAGAACATGCTAACCTTAGAACATGCCCATTAAGGTTAATTAATTTGGTTGTACTTCCAAACCCTATAAACATTCATGTTATGTAAACTAAGAAGGTTTGAAGTGTAATGGTACAAAGACAATTGTTTCTTGTTTACATGTCAAGCTTATCTTATCCTACCAAATAAACATTTAATTAGAAAGTGATTAGTGTTACATTGAAAGAGAATAATGATAACATTATATTAATGTACATGTAATTAATTACTTTAATTTTAGAATAATCATATTTGTAATAGATTTTGAGTAGATATAAAGCTACTCGGATAACTTTTTAAAACATGTCAGTAATTTTTAGTGATAAAAAATATGTTACTAAAACTTAATTTTAAGTTGTTGTCATATTTTTTTGTTATTAAAAAAATGGTTCTCATATACATTATTGACAAAAGTAGGAAGGTTAATTTATTTGATAACATTAGTTAATCAAATTATATAATATTTACAAGAATAATAATGAGTATAAAGTTGAATAGAAGCTAGCTAGCTAGCAAAAGAGAGCCATGTTAATGATCATGATACTGTCTCTTTAAAGTGAAGCAATGTAAATTGAAAAATATTATAACGAGTAACACATCAAAGTTCATCCAATCCAATACTTTCTCCTATTCAGTTTGATATTATATATAATTATCTCCCATCTTTCTGCTCAAAAGGTGAAAAGCTATACAACATTATTATCATATGATAATAATAATAATAGACAAGAAAAAGATATATTCAATAAAACCCTACAAAGGGACCAAGTTTGGCTGTTAAAACCTAATCATTCTCCTTTTAATAACAACTCAACCTCATCAACAAATGTGTTCTAAATTATTTCCCCATTGTCCTGATCCTTTGCTTTCATACACATTAATATTTGTATTTAGTTAGTGTATATATAATATGTTTAGTAGTTCAATCAATACATAAATAGGACTACAAAAATGTATAAATTTGGAGGTTTATTACAATATTTTGATCATAATGCTTAGAATAAAAAATCAATAAATAAAAAATAACTTGATCACACACAACATAACAATTTATATGATTCTGATAATCTTGCATACTTCACGGAACTATAACTAGAATTTTGCTTCACTATCAATCAAACAAAAGAATTTCAGAACCAAAAAAAACTCTGTGACTGATCAAAAACTTCCTCATGCTAGCTCAGCAAATCACAAAAGGTTTTTGTAATACTAGACCTTATTAATTACAATGACAAAAAGAAACCCCCTATTTATCAAAAACATTCACATGCTGGCCAGCAATTCACAAAGGATTCTAAAACTAATTAGTCTTATGCAAAGCGAAAAACCTCTTAAACCCCTTGTTGTTGGAAAAGCAACTCTATTGTGATCAGCTATAAACTCAAGCTACATGTGTCCATTTATTCTTAGAAAGGTGATGAGTGTAATGTTTACATAGAGCTGCTCTGCATTCCTATTGCTTGCTAAATTAATTAACAAAAAATCTATTGAAGAATAATGATATGTGTCTGAGTGAGTGTCAAAAGAAACATTAAAGATCATTTACATGTTACTGTTTGGCAAAGTTCTTGATGTACCAGTTGTATAAGGACAAGAAGAATAAAAATCTTTTTGGCAAGATGGAGAGAGAAAGAGAAAGAGAAGAGTGATGCACTGATGCACAAACCCTAGTAGTGCATGTTGTAAGGTGGGTCTTCTCAAAGATTATCAGAAAAAAGAAGAAGAAAAAGAAGCAGAAAAAGCCAAGATACTGAACTGTTTAACAAGATGGGAATATATGTCAGTGATAGTTCATTTCCACAAAAAAAAGGTGGGAAAACCCAATGAGTGCAAGGTATCTGATTTGCAATGCCATTTTTGGTAGTCTTTTATTCTCTGAGAGTTCAAGGACACACCCAAAATGGGATAAACCCATATCCTTGAATAAATTCCCATCATCTGTCAAACAGAAAACACACACACATATATTTATATATATATATATAAAGTTCTGATTTGATATTTCATTATGATGAAGCTTTTTGCCTTTCATTTTGTGTTTTGCTTTTTTAATAAAAGACACAGAGAAAGTGTAAACTCATGTAATGAAACAAGAAAGATAAAAACCATGGTTAAAAAGTGGAGGGAAATTGAGGAGGTCTCTCACTGAAATTTCCCACAGCTTTATTGAACTGCAAAGTGAAAGGCCTTGCATGGTTGCATATGCAGTTCAAGAAAGCTGTGGAAGACTACAGTGAGGACCATTCTTCTTCATCTTCTTCTTCATCATCTTCTTCTTCAAGAGAGAGAGAGAGTGAGAGAGAGATTTGAATGAAAGATGGATAGGAAATTGTGAAGGAAGTGGGGAAAGAGATGAACAGGTGTTGGAAGTGAAGATGAAGGAAGAGATAGAGAAGAAGATTGAATAGGGGGGGTGTATTTATAGAGGGAAGGAGGAGAAGTGAAGAGTTTTATGTGGGGGTAGAGAGGAACAAAGGAGCCAATCCCTAGAAGAATATAGGCCTGAAACCAATTCTATTATTCCTTTTTCTTTTCAGTTTCTTTTTTATAACCTTTTCTTTTTTCGTGTCCCCAAAATTGTAGTCAATATTTTTTTTTATTAAAATATGGGCAAACCATGACATTGGTGTATACCGTGAAAAATTAATACTTTAACACTCTTGTACTCTTATCTTGTCTCATTTGAGATTCGAAGCCACTTTCTCAGAAACTTAAGTAGGAGACTAGTGCGAATATATAGACCAATATGTCATTGATTTGATCAATACTTTTATTTTTATCTTTATATTATAAAGTTCTTTATGCTATTTTACAAAGATGAAATTATTCTTTTAGTTTCTCAACAAATACTATTTTTGTCGTTTTGATCCCTCAACTATTTTTCGGTACCTTCAAGTCTCTTAATTTTTTATAATTTAGAAATTTTAGTCCAGGCTATAGACATTGTTCAAATTGGCTTACATAGCATTTTTTTATTTTAAAATAATATTACATAAAATCGTGAGAATGAACAAAAAAAAAAATAGTAAAAGGGCCCTACACCTAATTTCAAAATATCTAATCATAATACTTTATTGTCTCCAAATTCCCAATCTAGTCCCCTGACTTATTCGACACTTCCATACTGGCAAAGCCCCGTGGATGCCAACGAAGACAGAAGTTGGAGGATCCATCTACAACCTTTGACCAGAATAATACTTTTTTTAATACTTTTTTATTCATTCTCACGATTTGTTTAATATTATTTAAAATAAAAAATACCATGTATCAAATTAAAACGATAAAACCAACGTCGGTCATCTTTAGGAGTAAGATTTTCAAATTATAAAAAATAAAAAAACTTTAAGGTATCAAAAAATAATTGAGGGGCCAAAAAAAAGTAAAAACAGTAGTTGTTGAGTGACTAAAAGAGTAACTTTATCTTTTATAAATTATATAATATTAATATATTATTATATATATAAGGACTAAAATGAATAACCATATATAGCTCATTAACTGAGGGTTACTAATCCACAGCAAAAACTACTATGAGTACTATAAAGAAATAGATCTCTCAGTGATTGAATCCTCTATCGTATTATATGGGCTATATGCATACTTTTATCAATGGTATAATTATTAAAATTTTCAAAAATTTAAAATTTAAAAATATATGTATTTCCACCTAATATTGGACTTGTGAAAATATAAACCAATTTAAAAACATAAGAGATGCAATTATTTATTTATTTATTCATCCAAAAAGTTGTGGGAATGCAGCACCACCATGCATGTTTGCATATGAGATACAGCACATAGAAGCAAGTTGGCACATTGAAAAGGTATTATTATTTTCTTTTAAAATATTAATCCCTTCATGCATGTCTTGCAATCTTTCTTTATTTTTTGCCGGCCAAAATAGTAAAAAAATATTTATATAATTTAAACATATCCATGATTTGCAAAATAACCCATTTTAAAGGTCATTTTGGATCTCTTTTTTAAATATATTTCTCATAAATGTACTTAATATTTAAAAAAAATAAAGTGGGAGTTTTTTTTTCCTTATTTGCATGATGAATTTAAATCTAGTAAATTAAAATTAAACTTTAGTTTTTTCATATTTGTTGGAGCTTCATGGGTGAAAAACTTTTGTTAGTAGGATTTTATAATTTTTTTTTTATTTTCTTAGAGAATTGTTTGAACATCTAGTATGACTAAAAAATAATTAATTTTTATATTTTTTATTAAAATATATGTAGAGGTCTTCAAATATTTATTACTCCAAATTTCTATAACTATTATAAAAATATGATCGCAATTATGATTTCTTTTATTTAATTTTAAGTTTTAAAATTAAATCAATCTTATCTAAAATGGTACCAAATTTAATGCACTATGATATGATCTTATATATATTCGAAGATAATGTGATATATATATATATATCAATTAAACATATCCTGAATGTCTATGTCTTTCTTTTATTATTATTATTATTATTATTATTATTATTATTATTATAAGCTCCCTCAATTCATCACAAACATGCATCATTTCATCTGCAACAAAAGAAATTTTCTATTTTTTTTTTAAACTAATATAAACATTTTTTTGCATATTTGAAGAATTATAAGGTTTTGATTGGAATGGAATAAATTTAATTGTATTATTAACTGATACTTATTAAAAATATTAACCATTAAATAATAATTGTATTTATTCAACTAAATAGTTGTAAATACTACACACACATGCATTATTTATAAAAAAAATACAAATGACATTATTTAACATCAAAAATGGAAAATTAAATATTATAAAATTATAAAAAAATCCAGAAAAAATAGAAAAGAAAAAGACTCATGTTTCCATGAAATTAGGTCCCAAAAAATATTTATTTATTTTGACAAATGTGACAAGTGCAGTTAATTAACCACGGCGTGCATAGGACCTGTGATTAATTATCTAGCTTTGAGCCTTCACTTGGGGAAATGAGGTTTGGGTTGTAAATCGTAGCTCACACCGAGGATCTGCTACTACCATGTTGTAACAAAGAGGATTTGAAATCAAAGTAATAAAAATCCCTTAACATCACCTTATGCAAGTGGGGTTATGCAGCTAGACATGCCCACAGGAACCGCCTGTTCTAGTTCCTGAACAGCTGGTTCTAGTTTAAAGAAATTTTGAACCAAAATCGAAACTGAACTGCCTAGACAAGGTTCTTGGCAGTTCGGTTTCGATTCTGGTTCTGGCAGTTCGATTCAATGGTTCCGGTTTGGCGGTTTATACAGTTTGGTTTTTTTTTGTTAAACTACATAATATAATATTTTAAATTAAAATAAAACATAAAAATGCAAGAATTAATTTAATACAATATTTTATTAAAAAATAAAGTATTAATAATTCAAAACAAAATAGAGACCAATTAGACCTAATCAATTGGTTCAAAAAAAAAAAAAAAGATGCTATTGTATTATTATCGGGAAATTGGTTCAAGACTTCAAGTGTTCAACTGGTTAAACCTAATCAGATTATTTATTATGATATTATTTTATATGAAGGTTTAGGTTTCGGTTTTAGAACGCTTATGATTTTATCGGTTCTGGTTCGGTTCTACGGTCAAAAATAACCAGGTCTACATGAACCTGAGTTATGAGGTCATTGGCTTTATCTATTATTTTTATAAATTTCACTATAAATAACAACAATTAATCTCCAAAAAAAGAAAATTGAATTGTTTTAAATAATAAAAAATTCCAAAAATTTAGAGAAAAGAAGGCTCGTGCTCCTATGTAATTAGGGCCCACAAAAAAATATTTATTTATTAGTTTCACAAATTTCAATATAAATAACATCATTTAATTTCCAAAAGGAAAATTGAAATGTTTTTAAATAATAAAAAATCTCAAAAATTTAGATAAACGAAGACTCCTATTCCTACGCAATTAGCTCCCTAAAAAAACATTTATTTATAAGTAACGTGATTTAATCTCCATAAAAAAAATTCAAATGTTTTTAAATAATAAAAAAATCTCAAAATTTTAGAGAAAAGAAGACTCCTGTTCCTATGCAATTAGGTCCCACAAAAGAATAATATTTATCTATGCCTATCACAAATTCCACATTTTTCAAAATTTCACTATAAATAAATGTCTAAAAATGAAAATTGTAATGTTTTAACATAATAAAAAAATCTGAAAATTTTAGAAAAAAAACAAAGAAGACTCGCGTTTCTATGCAATTACGTCCCACAAAAAAAAATATTTATCTATTAGTTTCACAAATTTCACATTTTTCAAATAAGCCCCCTGAAATCTGTGCGCAACTGAAGTCGGACGTTGTCAGAAGAGAAACTCTCGGGAACTCAAACTTATAAATCGAATAAATAAATAATATTAATTAATTAATTAATTAGTAGTTAATTAATTAATATGATTAAAAAGGGAGTCTTCGGGTGCATTGAAGGCCGAGGAGGAGCCCGGATCCGACGGCTATGGTGGGCCGGTTGGGAGACAATCAACGGCACCACTTTATTATAGTAATGTTCATGCCATCGTATTTGCAGAAAAACCCCCTCATTGTTTATTAATTTATTTTATTGAGAACGTGGGGGTTGGTAGTAGACATTCGAGAATAAAATATTGTTGTTTGTAAATCAGTGGAAACATTGCTTATATTTACAATCGAGCGTTTGTATTCTAGTGTTGAGAATGCATTCATATTTGTTTACATTTAATTAAGTAAATTAAAAGGTCATCTTTATTTTTTTTATAAATATCTTTTATTATTTTTTAATTTACATATATATATCAACAATGCATCCTCTGTAGACGTCCATTTATCAGCTTTTAGATCACGATCCAACGGATGACATCGATAAACAGTAATTATTATTTTAAACAATAATTACTGTACATGTTAATGTAGTAATTACTGTTTATCAATATTGGCCAAATGTCCATAGATAAGATATCTATAGACGTCCATAGATGAATGGTCCTCATATATATAAATTTTCTTACTCTTACTATCTAATTCTGTGGTGTACATCAGCAAATGGTGTATATTATAATATATATTATAATATACACCATATGCTGACGTACGTCACAGAATTGGAAAGTAAGAGCAAGAGATGGGTGGAGTGTGCGGTGCATTAGATGCACATTGGGTATTGATCCAACGGACTTGAGACGTCCTTAGAAAATGTTTTTTGGAAGATGCCCCAAGAAAACATGGTCTGATATATATATATATAGTGATTTTAATTTGCTTTTCAAATCATTTTTTTTATTTTTGGAATATAAAAGTTTAATATATGCAAATGGTGATATATTTATTTCGATTGTTTATTCTTCAAGATCATTATATGTATATGCACATTACAAGCATACCAGTGAGATGCACGGGAGAGATGACTACAAGTCTATAATAGCTAATTTTGATAGTACTATTTAAAAGTTAATTAGTATAATTGAATTAAATATTAAAATACCAAATAAACAATATTCGATTAATACTGTCACTCAAATTTTCATAAACCGCATACTTATTTTAAATTTTGAAAACTTCTTTCTTAATTCTACCATCAATGACATATTCATGTACAATTCTCTAACTTATTTGAAAAGCTTCTTTTAAAACCACATTAGAAGTTTAAAAATTATATAAAAAAAAAACTCACAATTTATAAACATATTGAAAATGATGCAATCATGAAATCATTGATGATGCACATAGATTGCGCATGGCTGATCATTTTAATTGTTTTTTTAATTCTTTAATCAAGGTTAGTAACCACATATTCGATATTAATATTTATAGCAAATGGTATAGTCAAATAATATTATCTTAGTTAAAACTAAAAAGTAATCTTGAATTTGATGGAGTTAAAGTGACATAAAACACTACGATAAATTGTTCATTATAAATTAATTTTCTTTCTTGCTTCATTTTCTCATTTTTTTACCTAAAATACCTGAAATCTAAGTAATTGAAGCCCCATCTACTGTATTTTTTTTTTTAAAAAAAATGTCATTCTCAACTATGAATGAATTATATTAACCTTATTGCCGAACACAAAAATCTTACTCATCAGTCAAAGTTTATTGAGTTATGAATATAATAAAGAAAGTTATAATAAAAATGTAGGTGACAGTACTAAAATTACCTTAAATTTTACAACATCATTGTCGAGAAAACACATAAAATTTCTGAAAATATTATTTTTTTATAATAAGGTCAATTACATAGTCACAGTTAAAATAAATATGGAAGGCAATTATTTAATAATTAATATTAACTTATTTAAATTAACCTAATTTCTCATACAACAACTTAAAATATATTTTGATATTAGCTTATTGTCAATTAACATTATAACTGTATAGACGTCACTTTATCATGTTTGTTGATATTTTGAGTTTTGATTTAAATTTTAAATAGTAATTTTCTTTTCACCAAACTGTTAATCTCAGAAGGATAGAATTCATTTATAGATATGTGAAATTAATTGAAAAATATTATTATATTATACAATAGTTTTATTTGTTAGGTTTGATGTTATATAATCCATGCTAAATTATAAATTTATATATCTAAATTATTTTTTAAATTATTAGTAAACTTATTAAATACCTGCAAACGCTTATAATCCTACAATGGAAAAGAAGCCCTACCAGTCCCATCAATAACTCTTACTTGGACCTTGGACCTAGTCAATATTTACCATGATTAACAAAGATAGCAAATGAAAATCGTAATTAAAAAAGTACAATAGTTACGAACTTTGCGACATTTTAAAATAAAAATATTTTGCTAACTAGATAAATTTTCTTTAGACATTTTTTTAGAAAATAAGTAAAATCAGTCTTAATAATTCTCAATTGCAATAATAACAAAAAGAATTTAAGAATTACCATACTAGGATAATAAAATTATGAAACTATATGATTAGTGGTATAAATAATAAAAAAAATTACAATATGTTTTACGTAACTAAAAAACAAAAGATATGACTAATGAAAATATGCATACATGATTTAGTTATATCACTTTTTTACCTTTACAAATTTTACTAACAATTCAATAGTTTTTATGGCATACCTTTACAGACTTTACTTAGAATTCAATAGTTTTTATGTTAGTCTTTCACTTGCCAAGTCATTAGAGATGAAATGCGTAGATAATTCACTATTATCTTTTGAGATGTTTGGCAATTAATTATCATAAAAAAATATAAATAATCTCACAAACAGCTGAATATTTATCAACAAATCCTCCAATTATATTTTTTCAACAAAGTTATATTATAAAATGTTAGTTGTAAAGACATAGATAGTGACATAAACAACTGAATATTTACAAAATAATTCCTTTTCATCGAGTTCATTTAAAACCAAAACACATATCAATAGAAATTTTTGTTTTGAAAAACTTTCATCCACATCCTATATAATATTAATCTTTGTTTAAAATTTAGCTTGTATACTTGTGGTTTCTAATCTTATATTTCATATAATTGTACTCAATTATATATAAAACTACTCATAAAATACAATTTTGTCAATGAATTAAATGTTTTAAAAGACTGACACCAACTTTTGCTTGTTGCTTGAATTCTTCTACCCTACTGATTTGTGAACATTTTAAATAATTTTTATAAAAACAAATATTTATTCAAAACAAAAGACTTTATATATATACAATTATCATTAAAATATGTAATGGTTACTTATGAGAAATAACTGATTTTTGATAATATCAAAATGCAAATACAACCACGCCTACAATAGAATTGTTGAAAAATGAAAAAAAAAAATTATATGAACACCCTATTTATAGATAAATTATTAATATAAATACATTATTAAATGATAGAAATTAAATTTAATAATATATATATATATATATATATATATATATATATATATATATATATATATATATATATAATGTGGACAAACCATCACATACACACATTGAATGTGGGGTTTGATCACGCATTTAAAAAAGTCAAACTCTCGAGTTTCCACATAGGAGTCAAATACTTTACCGCTCAGCGGTTGCAATGGTGGCGGGATAATAATATTCAATGCGAATATAATATTTTTTTCCATTCGTAATTAGTTTTTTTAAATATTTATAGTGATAAAAAAATAAAACTCTTAATAAAAATATAAAAATAAAAAATGCTGTGAATATTAACATATCCAAGGCTTTAATAGAATTTGTTAAAATTTAAACTAGATTTATGTTGCAAATATATTAATTTAATATAATATAGTCAAAATTTAGCAAAAAAAAAATGTTAAGAGAAAAATGAAAGAATAAAATCTAAAAATAAAAATAACATTATGTCTACGTTAACATATATCAAATAAAGAGCAATAAATAGAGGTATAATGCCATACATATATATATAAGTTAAATTTTTACGGAAACGATTAAAAAGAAAAAAAAAAAATCAAATTTATGACTTTTAGGGACTAAACAATAATTATAGTTTTTATGAAGGGCTTAATCAAAGTTTTCCTCAAATACCCACACTCCATCTCTTGAATCTCTCCGATTAGAAACCCTACTCTTGACGCCCGTCGCCGTTGCCGGCAACGGTGGCCGTTCGCCGTCCCCTCATCGCCGGACCTTGGGCTGTTGATGTAGCAGTACAACCATGGTGGAAAAGCTGCTGCAAAGGGTGAAGAATCGGGCGCAGATAAATGATTTCGGGATGGAATTAAAGCAGGTCTCAGCGATTGAATCTCCGTAGGAAGCCATTCGCCGATATTGAGAGGCAGGAGGCCTAATTGGTTCACGCTAAGGACCAAATTCTCCAGCTTGAGCGCAGGGGATTCCAGGTTTGGTTTGTGCCCATCATCTGTTTGATTTTTTGCCTAACTTTTTTTTTTTTTCAGATTATGACTTATTATATTCATTGCTCTTGGAAAATTTGCACTTTTAGCTACATTGTCATTGAATTTATTGGGCTTTCAGTTTTCTATGATGCAACAATGTGCTACATGTGAGCATAGGATATGCAAGTTAGAATGTGTTAACTGATAGTGTGGCTGTTTGTACTTCACATGTGGTAAAATTTAAGTGATTAGTGTTAATGGTAATTCTGAATAGATTGTACTTGTAGGATCAATACTTTTTTACTTTTTCTTGTTAGTTAACCTATCAGAAAGGGGTTGGCTCTGAGTTTAAATTTTAGTATTAGAATCTTGTAATGGAGGAGTTTTTCTCCATGAAATTTTTCAAGAACAAGAAATGAACTGTTGTGACTTGATCAAGAAAGATTATTTAGGTACTAAGGTTAATTGATATTAAGGGTTAAGTTTTAGCAGGAAAATATAGGTGCCTGAAGTCATCTAGGCATACTTAATTCCTAAACAAATATGTTGTTTTACTTTGGAAAATATGCTATCTTCTAGACTTGCATTGACTTTTGTTGGTCTGTAGCATAAGATATCAAACAATTGTCCTTACTCAGTGGCATAATTTGTTTTCCGATAAATTTTGTGGCTAGTTTGTAGATTTTTTTTTTACTAGATCTTTGAGCAATATTCCCCTCATCATTCTTTACTGGGGAAGGCTTATATTTTATTTGTTAGCTTCAACCATTCTTTCTTTGGATGTGTATTTATGGGCCAGTGAGTTAATTACATGGTCACTGCTCTGCAGGTGCTATTATTCAGAATTTTGACCTTATCAACCTCTGGAGCTCTTTGCCTAACCTTAGTGACATACAAGACAGCCCTGTTTCTTTGTAAATCAGGTGAAAAAAAAAAACTCTACTAAAGATCTCATGTTGCTTTCATATGTTTTATATTCTTTTTAAATAAATTAAACATATCATTGCAATGCTATAATCCTTTTCCATGTACCAATGAACTGGCAGTATAATTCCGAAAGAGACTTGTTACTCAAAAAGTTGAATGATACAAAGACTGGAAGCATAATGTTGCTTAATGCTGCAAATTTTTGGTCATCAATTCTCTTTTGGAGATCCAAGGTCCTTCATTCCTTCTTTGATTTTTTCATTTTTGCTTTATCTTGTGGTTGCCAGCTTATTTCACTGTTGCTGATTTTTTGCTAAATGACTTGGTGAACAATAATACTGATTTGCTGCTTGGAAGAAAACATTTGCTTTAACATATTTTTGCTTTACATTTTGTCATTGTTATATATAACCTTCTAAACCATACACATTGATTCAATTGCACATTTTAGAACCTTAGGAAAGTAACCTAATTTCAGAGATAAGGGAAGTTGTTTTGTCAGGGATACACCAAGTTAATAGCTTGTAAGAAAGTAGAAATATTCATAATATTGGAAAGCTTGTATTGTGTAGACACTTTGTTCTTTCTAGAGTTCCTGTGACTTCAGATGAAGAGGGAAAGACCAAGGATAAGTCAAGAAGCCGAGTAGTTCACAATTCTGATGCTTTATAGAAATTATAAAGATCAAAAGCTGATTCAAAACCTTATTCGAGTACTACTAGTAGTTCAACACTTCCAAAGGATTTTTCTAGCAAATGTATCTTAAACAAAGATAAGAACAAATTTTAGATTGAATACAGACAATTCACTTTATATTTCTATTTCCAAACCACTTGATTTTCAAGTAAAACAAAGTTATTTATTTCTGTACCTCAAGATATATGGAAGAGTAAAAAGAAAGTCTAAAGAATAAGTAACATGAACAGCTAGAATTCATTTCATTATTTTAGTAGCTGCTGCTTGTCACCTCATTTGGGCGATACACTAATTCTGTAAGGATATATAAGATTTTTACAGGAATTTATCAGCAATTACCAATTTTTGTATGGGTACGCAAGTAAAGACCACTTCAATTTTTCCTCCAATTGTGGGTCTGGTTTGGTGTTGGATCACATTGAGGCAAACTTTATTGGGAAGATTAATTTCTAAATTTTTTTTTTAATTCTATGCCGTTAGTACTTATCAGAGTTATATTCATTTGATGAATAAAGCAAAACTATAGGGCAAATTAATTTTCCCAATTTCTTTTTAAGTCTATTACTCATCAGAGTTCCTTTTGGTTTTTACTCTTTATCCTTATTTTATTCGTTCTTATGTTCAGGCTTTTCTTTAATGTTCATTCTTATGCTCTTTTTTTCACCCTTCGGAGCAGAGCATTGCATTAGCTGTCTTATGTCTGTGATGATTGAAGGGTTGGAGGCACCTTTACTTGTTAATTGCAAAGTTTAATATGCGGGGATTTCACAGTTTGATATTAAAAACATGGTTTAGCTTTTAAAAATAGGGAAGAAGATATGATATTCATGACTTTTGATAACCATCTGAGAAATGATTCATTATATTTTGACATGAAAATGATGAAAAGTGCTTCTGAATAGGGTATAACTTGCCTTTCCAGTTCCTCACTTGATGTACAAGGGCATTTAACTTATACATCTTCTTGTGACCTCTGTGTTGACCATCTGGGTTTAATTTTCTATCAGTGTTTAAAAGTCATGCCCTCACAGCTGATAAACAAACTGATTTTTCAATTATAATGGGAATTTGACGTTCATTCATATTTTTATAATAGATTATTCATGCCAGCTACAAGTTTCATTAGCCTGTGAGATGAACTGTTTTTTTTTTTAATTTAAATTTTCTTTATCAGTCACAAATCAGAATTAATTTTTTTACAGAAGGTTCAGTTTTTTGTCATGTCTTGGCAGATATATTAGCCGAGAATTCTTTCCTGATTCATTTTCTATCTTAAGCGTGCTTTAATTATTTTATTTATCTTATTGTTCTAAAGACGCATTCTTTTTAAATCATGATTTATGAGATATTTGCCAATACTCGTCCTAAATTACACTTGTTTTTCAGGTGATCTTGTTTCTCTTATGGGGCATTGTTTTTTGCAAGGTTAGTTTTATGACATATTATACGTTGCAAGCTATGCATAATTTTGAAATTCACAAAAAAAATGGCCTGCTTGTTTTGCATTTCATTATGTGAAGATGGGCATATTCTGAGGTTTTAGATTAGTTGTCCCAGAAATGACTTACGTGGCTTTATGTTTTGGATGAAATCATTCTGAAATACAATGTTAATCCCTATTTCGGCTGGAATCCTCTAGATATTTGCCTGAATGTGACCAACCCATCTATAATAGGTAAATAGAAGTAGATGCATCTGAGTTCCCCAGAATTATGGCTAAAACTTGTTGACAAGCAAAAGAAGAACGGTTGACATTACCACAAAATGGTGGTGCACTAGATTGAAGGAAAGAGATTTTGCAGAAATTTATGATGTAGGTGGGCTAAAAGGCGGGTGTGTAGCCTCTCTCTAAGTTTCAACTGGTGTAGATGGCACTGGTTTAATCCAGTTACACCATAATCCAGTTTAAATTAGCTGCAACAACATTTTCTCTTTTGGCCATTTATCAAAGATTTCACTATATTCTGGTAAAATCCGAGTGTATTCCGGCTGGAATGGATATAACCTTTGACAACTAATAATTTCAAACCTAACAGTCCGTTTTTGACCAAAAAAAGGTTTCCATTTTCTCACAGCAGCTTATAGCCATAGAAATTTCAGTTTAATTAATTATATATATCCTTTTTACTGAAGAAATTTACTTTTATTGGTTTCATCAGGTGGATAGTTTTGGTCTGAAGAATGATGTTAAACGTAGTCATTCAAACATCGTTATTGAATTGCCATGCTCCCAAAAGTATCTCACTGGCTATTTCTATGAAAAACGTGGGCAAATCCTTGAATCTGATTTTCATGGTTTAGCTGAAGAGGTTGGTTCAGATGAACTGTCTGAAAGTCTAGTTCATAGCTTGAAGGATGTGTTTGGATTCTCGGAGCTGAACCGGCACCTGATTGGTGAAGGTTCTCATAGACATCTTGTCACCAATTTCAAGTTAAATATCAAGCCAGATGATATGTCATGGTTGAACAATCATTACTGTGATGTAGTTGTTATTGAACGACTTCCGATTGGGGTCTTTGCTGACCCATTTGAGCTTCAGCATCTTGTTGAGCATCAAGGTAAAAAGCTTTCCTTTTGCAATATTTTGCAGCTGATTAGCTTTTATTCTCTAATAGAATGTAATCTATTTTGAGATTTGCAGTTTTCCTTGATGTTGCTGTTTTTGGAGACACCAATTTGGAACTTCCCTCCGCACTTTCAAATAAGTCTGTTGTTGAGGTCCACATGAACACTACACATAATGTTCTATCAAGACAAAGTGAGATCACTATGGAACTACCATTACATGCTAGGTATCCGGTGAGTGAAAGAGAAGTTATTCTTTTTCCTAAAATTTATAATAGCAACAACTTATACTGACAGTAGAACCATATGACTAATCATAATAAAGAAAAAAAAAATTAAAAATAAATATCTGAGTAGACACATAAAATACATCTAGTCTAACCATGGTCTTCTATTAACAGTTCTGTGGTTAATTGGTTTATTTTACAAGCATATATTAAGGGTCTTTTAGTGTAGCGAATTGTCCACTGTTGGTTTAGTTAGTGTGTATGTGCATTTATGTTTGAGTTTCTCATCCTTTCAGCTTTAATAAAGAAGTCATCCTATCCATTAAATTATTGGGTTGAATTGATCCTAGAAAATGCATTTGGTTATTAGTTGCCTTTGACATTTCTAGTTTATTCCCTTGTCTGTAAAATTCACAGCATTTGTAATATTTTTCTTTGTTCTATAATTAATGAAATTACCTTGCGAGAATATGGTTATTTAACATGTTGATGCCAATTTCTCATATTATTGCAGCCCCTTGATGTTGCCGGTTACTCCAAGATTGAATTCGGTCAACCAGATTTACTAATGCGATGCAAACCTCAAGTTACCCAGCTTGATTTCTGTTCATGGATACTTACGAGTTGGAATGATGATACTCATAAAAACGGCATTTTTTGGTTGGTACCATGTGGTAACAAGGAACACACAACTCTTGTATCGAGCATTACTTTCATTTCGGCACTAGTGTCTGCTCTTTTGATTGTTCTTTCGGTTATATGCCGCTCCACCAATGAAGATACGAAAAACTCGTAGTTACATTTCACTTCAAAATTTGGTGTACTTTTACAGTGGAAGCTATAAGTTTAGCAATGTATTTGATTCTAATTCTTATTTCATTTTAATCTAATTTAAATAAGTTAAATTGAAAACTTACAATCATTGGACTGATGTTGCCTGTGAATGGTCAATTTAGCTCAGTCATTATTTCTTGTTGATACATAATTGTTAATTTAGTTAGAACTTGCAGTTTGATTTCATTAAAGTAGATATAAATCTTTTCACAGGTGCTTAAACTTCAACAATTCATTTTGTCATTTAGTTTTTTATATTTGCCAAACAAATCACTGTTATTTGTTTATGTCCATATTTCTCAAACCTCAAAAGAATCCTAGTTTGTACAAATAAGAGAAAAAAAAAACTTTATAGATAATTATAGATAAATGTATTAGCAAGTTCATCATTTATATAAGAATGATGCCCTAATATGAATTCAAAGGTAAGAGTATGTTACCAAAGTTCACTTTAACATGTAAAGGCAACAAAACACGATATCGCAATAATAAAAATGAATTTACCGTATCGTCGAAATGAATAAACAAGAACAGCATGGAACAATCACTTTCCTATGGCAGAGCAAATATATGAAACGGTTCACTTTAGTCACAACATTATTTCACACAACATTATGTCATTTGACACTGTATTTTTATGATCATAAGCTACTAACAAGTTTCTGAATATTTGTTTCTTCTCTCAAACAATTACAACACAAAGTCTTTAAGAGTTCAGCAGGATGCAACATGAACAATGAAAAGAATATCGACAAAATTACTCACATTTATATGTACAAAAGGAAACATATATCTGACACTCAATTCTCTTTTCATTGGTTCACAGACAACAAACCTAAGACATTCTTCAGACAAACCAACACAAATTCCAAGCCTTAGTAATACTACTTGCAAATCATTAGCAAGATTGCATCCATATCTGCAATTTATTTCAGGTTTTGCTTGACCAGCGTGGTTGAAAAATTACCAGATTAGAAAGAACATAACGTTGATATGTCCATAGCCATAATGCACTCATACGGGTGTTATTCAGATAAAGTGATCTCAAATTCGTCAATGGTTTAAGATGTCGCAAACCAGCACCAGTTACGGCAGTATTTGAAAGGTTCAGCGAACACAAAGCAGTCAATCCTGCAGAGATGGCAAAGTACAAGATAAGCATCTGGAAACCAAAAATGAAGAATAGTTTATGCTCTGGGTCTTTATTGCAATACCAGAAATCCTTTCTAATGTCACATCTGTGATCTCAGAGTTATACGACAAATTTAACAGTTTAAGTGAGGTAAGGTCTTTGATGCTTCTGGTGCAAAAATCATTAAGAAATCCGTCGGATATCTCAAGGGACTGCAGATTCGTGAAATCTGTTCGTCATAATTTAAGTATTAAAAAAAATAAGTAATGGTTGAAAAGCAATAAAATTCAGATCACCACCATCAATTTCTGAAGTGCTTGCAGAAAATTCCACAATGTGTAAGACAACAAAAGACAAAACAGTATGTTTTTTTTGGGGCCATTGGCCGAGAATGACACTAAAGCGGTTCAATCTAATATGATTATATAATATGACATGATTTTTAATATATAAACTGTGCCTGCATGAATGTACACACCAGTGACTAAACTTACATAATCTGATTCTGTAACATTTTAAGGTATGTATTGAACTGGTTTATCGAGTTAACTCAATGAAGTCTTAAGAAGTATGTAACTTGTGCAAATGTAGTGCAAAGTTCAAAACTCGAGTGCATGAATTATAAATACTTAAAATACAAACTTTGGTAAGGATCTACGTATCAGAAAACAATAATAAAACATGTTAGCCTCACTTATTCTAGAATAAACTGGAATTAGGGTAAAACTACAACAACTGTTCTTAAACAACATAACTAATTATACTAATTATGTTACTGCAACTTCAAATTCCAAACTCTTCTTCCTATTATTACTGAACACCACCTAGATTCATATCCAGCAAGAGAAATGTATTGCTAAAATCTGAATAATTCATGGATTACCAAATTTCTGATGAAAAGTCAGGCAGTTTTGGCCTAGAAATTTCATGGATATGCGACACTTAAACTGAGAATAAAGTACTTGTTGTGCAACATTGAACATGTTATATTGTTAAGTTTTTTGACCATTTATTTTGAGGATTTACATAGATATGAATACGATATACAGATTAAACTAATTAACACAATCATATAACACCAAAACCACCACAACTATAAAGTGTATAAATAGATGGACAAGTAGTGTCTGAAATTAAACTAGTAAAATAGTATAGAGTAAAAAAAAAAAAAGAAATAATTTTACTTACATAAGTAGCCCATTCCAAAACCAAAAAGACAGCAACCAGATAAATCCAGATGAGTCAATCCACTGAATACTGCATGAGCATTAAAAGAAAGATAAATTAAACAAGAAAAAGAAATATAAATTCACCACCCATCTGAGTATGTGTGCATGTGTGTTTTCTTTTTACATTTTTGTGGTTTGGTTCATTTGTAAATTAAAACAGAAAACCTTGATTTTCACAATGATAGGGTGGATAAAGAAACACTGAAACAAATAAATGCCCTATATTTATAACTTTTCTCCTTCATATTTGGAAGCTACTCCATTTATAATCCCTAAAGTCGTGAAATTAGGTTCTTTTTCTCTCTTTACAAACCACCAGATGTAAAAGAAAGCAACAGTAAAAGGACAATCTAATAGGATTTCTATGGAGCATGGTATCAAAATTAAAAAAAAAAAATGTCTGGCATAAGATCAATATGAGTAAAAGCTTGGGAAAAGTAAATTGAAAGCTTATATTACTATTTTGCCAAAAATAAGCATATTTAATATGCCAATCAGCATGAAAAACTGGAAATTTACCAGTATAAATTTGAGGATTATAGATTGGAAGAACCACAATAGAAGAGAAGATATTTTACCCTGATCAAATGATCAGAACAGACTTTTACATGTTAACATGAGTCAAGCATGGTAATATTTGCAAATGTGCTTACTTGAAAGAAAAGGCAGGCTTGCATCTGAAATCTCAAGATGGTCCAGATTAAGTGACTTAAGGGATGTCAAAGTAGATAATGCTGCTAAATTGTCATCCTCGACTGAAGTGCAAGACAGATTGAGATTCTCCAAATTGTGCAAACCTGGGAAAAATGAAAACTGTCATGATAATCACAAGTACGAGTAAGCAAAGTATATGGCTCAGAATGAAGAAGTATTTAATTACATAATAAGACAATAAATGGCATATATTTTGATATAACAAACAATATATGCAGCACGTTCTGCACAAAACAAATCAATCAGGCTAAAAGCAAAATTGTCAAAAACAGCATTTGGAGAACTATCTTCAGGTTTTTCAGGAAGGAAAGGCAAAATGAACCAACAACCAAACTCCTTTCAAGCAATTGGTTTGTTTTTACTTACCGGAGATTTTCCATCGTATTTGGCAACCTGTTGACAATACAAAATGGTGGGTGTGCAATGTTGTCATCATCTACTGACCCTAATTTCCCCATGTGATGATGTCTTTTTGAAAATGACTAGTCAAAAGGTATTTTCCTCATTGCTATTGAGCAGATACATCATTTATTGTTCAAAAAAATAGAATGCATCAATGAAACTAGGAGCTTGAATGCCTACTGGATTGATGACTTAAGTAGCTAACACAAAGTATTATTCAAGCAAGCAACAGAACTAATGACTCATAATATAATACTGGAAGTTTAATTTTTCACAAATGGCTGCATGAAGTAATAATATCAAACAATGCAATATTTCCACAAAAGTAAGTATAATTGCCCAAAAATATACATCACAATCCACAATTGTTAAATGATATATATATAATAAACCAAAACCAAACAGAAGTTCTAAAAATATCATATTTTTTACAAGCATACATGGATATTAAAACTGGTATATTGAAATATCTCCTATGTTACTGTTACTACACCTTCCAGATCTTAATAATAATAAAAAGGTTCTAGCCATTTATTTCCAAAGTTATCATCCATACCAAATTCTTCTGAAAGGAGACATCTTATAACCGCCCCTTTATCTTAGTCAACCAATAAAAGGGTCAGCCTTAGCCTTAGTTATAATGACCATCTATTCCAATATGAATGCACCAAGCTCAAGATTTACTAGAATATAAATTAGCTCTCATTCATTGGGAATCATCAAAACAAACCCTCACCAATCCCTCCTGTTGCTAAGGGCCTGCATTACTTTTAGTATTTGGTATAATGAATTCTTGACTGTTGTACCTTCAGTGCATTACTTCCCACAAAAGAAAACATCTTAAAAAAAAAGAAAAAAAAAGAAAAATCTGTTCATACAAGAAACCACATAATTGTTTGTAACTTGAACTGTTCTTTAAATGATTGTTAGAGATCAAAAATTGTGATCATGTTGTTCTATATACAATACAACTTGGATTGATATTCATAGCAGGGACAGAATAATCACATAATCATCAAAGCATTATCAGCAAACCTACAAAACTAATGCAAAGAATAGCAAACTTTACAAACTGAAATAACACACAAGTGAATTATTTAATTTTGTATGTGACATTCAATGAAAGGCAAACCAGAAAGATGACTCAGTGCTTCCACTCCCGTTTCTGACAATTCCAAAGTTCTCAACGATGTCAGTCCTGCAACAACAGATGGAAACATGTAAAGAAGGACTTGAGGATTCTCAGAATAATTATGATAGTTGTCACAATGTTCAGTGATGGATATTGTTCTCAAGCTATGCACAAAATGGAGGCTGGAGCAAATGAAGAATTTGAACCCACCTAACATATTGCTAACTTAAATGCAGAATTGTTTCACTCACCTTCGATGCTCAACAGACCTTCAGAACTAATTTGACAATATTCCAAGTTCAAACTCTCCAGGTTAGTTAAGCCTGCAGTTAACAAATCTGACTGCTGAAAATTGCATGACTAGTTGAGAAAAGGATGCCAGTAAGTTTGTCTTGTTAGGCCTAGAGGTGAAAACTTGAAGGCATATATCCCGGTTCATCATTAAGTTTAATGATGATGCCATCATTTAAAATTAAATTTGCAAAGCACACTTTGCCACTAGCGAATTTAAAATTTATTAGAACAGAAAGAGAAGCTAATTTAGAAAATATGAAGATAAAATAAGAAAACTAATTGAAGATAGAGAAGAAAGAAAGTAATCAAAATCACAGAGCAGGAAAGTGAAGCTAGGACTAAGAAACCGGAAACAGGAAAAACAGGAAAACCAACCAAAATATGGAGCATAAAATCTTACAAATAGAACTAAAATGTAAGAACTGTGAGCTAGATATAGTACATACACATTGAAGAAAACCATGGAATATCAAAAACTATGAGCTCACCTTTTAAATTTATCAAACATGCATTGGTGATTCCGTTGTACCCCAGATTAAGGTCCTTCAACTGAATAAGCTCTACAGTATTACATAGCCAGATTCAGACTGGGTCACAAATAAAATGCTCCTTAAACTCTGAGTAGAGTGAATAACCAGAAGCAACAACAGATAAGCACTTAAGGAAAAGTTGAGCATGATGTTTAACGGTGCAAAAAGCATCTGTATAAAACAATCATTAAACTTGTAGTAAAATATCAAACTTAATGATCTCTCATTCTCAAAAAACATGCCAACCAATATTTATCATGTTTGAGCCTCTGATGATCTACATTAAATGCTCATCATTGAATCTCTTAGAGGCAGTCACTTAAAGGCAAACCCACCTCTTTATTACCATTGATGATTTGCAAGAAAATCAGAGATGAAGGGAATATTCACAAATAAAGGCCAGGGCTTTCAGCTATTAGTGTCTGAGTGATTACCAAAAACTTAAACAATATATGCAATCAGATACAGTTTTAAAAAATGAAGCCAATAATGGGGCAATATATGAATTCTTTTACACCAAGGTAACTAAGAAAAACATATAAAGTGCAAATGACATGTGGGACAAAAAAGAGAACCCATATGGAATAATCAGGAATCATCCTTCATTGAGAAGAAATATTCACATACTTGTGATAGCTTATTATTTTTGTAGCATTAAAAAGCCATCGTGATTTCTTCTACTAATTTACAAGGATGAGTATCAGCCAATTTTAGAGCTTTAATAAATCTAACATCATAAAAACAACTCAATGGAATAATTCAGGAATCATCCTTCATTGAGAAGAAGCATTCACATACTTGTGATAGCTTATTATTTTTGTAGCATTAAAAAGCCATCGTGATTTCTTCTACTAATTTACAAGGATGAGTATCAGCCAATTTTAGAGCTTTAATAAATCTAGCATCATAAAAACAACTCGATGGAATAATCAGGAATCATCCTTCATTGAGAAGAAACATTCACATACTTGTGATAGCTTATTATTTTTGTAGCATTAAAAAGCCATCATGATTTCTTCTACTAATTTACAAGGATGACTATCAGCCAATTTTAGAGCTTTAATAAATCTAACATCATAAAAACAACTCAATGGAATAATATGGAATCATCCTTCATTGCGAAGATACATTCACATACTTTTGATAGCTTATTATTTTTGTAGCATTAAAAAGCCATCGTGATTTCTTCTACTAATTCACAAGGATGAGTATCAGCCAATTTTAGAGCTTTAATAAATATAACATCATAAAAACAACCCGGTTTGTCCTTTATTTAGCACTCATATCTATTGGTCACTCAGTCTTCGATAGAGGCACTCCTTTCTGCTTCACAAGTCAAAAAGCCCACCTTCATATAATGTTGGTATAAAGTTATGCTTGAAACTAGATGATGCCAACTCTAAATTGAAGTACCTAATTAAAACAAAATGAAACTAAGTGTAGAACCATTTCCTTACAATCCAACCAAACTTCAATTAATTAATAGTGTACATGCATAGGTGCCCTTCAATAAAGGTAGACCCAAAACAATAACTTGAGATGGCATACCAGGCTGTTGGTTAAAAAGTCAAATAACAATAACTTAAGAACTATTTATAGTATTACCTTGCCTTAAAGTACCTGATAACTGGCCTTTCCATCGAAATAATGTATGGGTTTCACAAGCCAGTAATCTATCTAAAACATGAGCAGATAGCTATACATATTTGCAGCAGAATACTAATAGCTTAAGCATGGTCATTACACACAATAATTATGAAAATCAAACATAGAATAATTGAAACAAACAGAACCTTCATGGAAGTGTACCATTACAATATATGTACCCTACTTTGCAAATTACCATCTCCAACTCTGTTAATATTTCATGAAACAATTTCAAGCTTCCAACTCCTGGTAGAATCCACATATTCTCTTTAGACAATCAATTCCCACTTCCTTCTAATATTGCAAGTACATGCAATCAAATATTGTGGAATCATATTGGCAACTATGAGCAAATTCCAAAAGTATCTAAATATATTTAATAACTTATATCACATGACTGTGACAATGTTAATGACTAACTGATGAAATATCTATAGATCGTACAAAGGAAAGGTCATATCATGCCAACAATTCTTGAGCATGTCCAACATCTCAACACTAGTTGCAGACTAGACATGCAAACAAAGGCACAAAGAAGGGAAAATGGAGCTAGGATATAGTCAAATTAGCAAAAGCACACTCGAAGAAGTAGCAATTTTCAAAATCATTATATGAATTATAAATCCAGATGAATATAATGGGTGTCAAGTCATCAACATATTAAACTGACTCACCAGAAAGTTTCTGACACCCCACGTCAGATAGATCACATCGATTGAGATTTAATTGCAACAAAGAAGTAAAACCTGCAGATGTAAAACCTCTGTAATTTTATCAAACCCAAAAAGTAACAGTAACTCCATAATTAAGAATATTGCACATTTAAGGTATTAAACCATGATTATAACAGCAACCAAAACGAGACAGAAAATAAAAAACAATTTGTACACAAGCCTTTTAAGCCATTTGCATGTTATTAAAAAAAATTAAAAATAAACAAAAAACAAGATATCAATTCAATGTTTGCCATCAATAAATAAAACTCACAGCTAGTTATGAGCAAGTAAGACGAGAAAATTGAAGTCATCCAAGCACGAAAGAGTTCTTGTGTTAGATCCTTTCTTCACTTTACCAACAGAATAAATAATTCACACCACATAATTATATCCAAAAATGGAGATTAGGAAACAATTACTATATCTTTAACTTGTGCAAGGAAATCAAGAGGCATTCTAGAGTTAGCAAAGAACGTCTTTTTCCGAAAAATATTAGCATATAATTCCTTTTACAAGTTTCAAGAGGGAAAGAGTACAAATGGGATACATGAGATCATTTTAAAGCTTTAAGACATAAAAAATAAATGACTAATTATGAATTTGTAAAAAAATTGATAATTCGCAAAAGAGAATAATTGAACCAAATGGCCAATGAATAACCTATCTCCTTAGGCATTTACTCATTAAATACTTTAAATAATTCATTGAATACATGAGAACTTTGTTCAAGCTCTTCAACAATCCTTTTTTTTTTCATATAACCTATTGTTAGTTCGGTTATGGACATGCATGTTAGAAAAACTAATAGTTCCACATCGGTTAATTTGACAATTATGGATTTAAATATACAAATCTGGGTTTCACATCCTATTAGCACAAGCTTTTGGGTTGAATTCAACCCAGATGATATGTTTGGTTTGTGTCTAACATAATATAAGAGCTTAGTTTGTTTAGTTTGTCTTGAACATAACTAGTTAAAACTAACACATCACAAACCGTAAAGCAAAACAATGTATCTAGCAAATGCTTTAGCCAACTAAACAATTTGGGGAGGGAAGTGATGATCTTGTTAACAGTCATCTTAAAACATAACCTATGTGATTATGGTTAAAAATACTCTTGGATTGGCATAATATGATAGAAAATTTCCACAGCTTTTATTATCTGACAAATTTTAGCAAAACCCAGTTTAAAAAGCAATAAACTCAACGGTTCACAAAGTAGCAAATGCCTTTATTTTTTTCAAAGAACAGTAGCAACCTTAAGAAATATATACACATGCCAATTAATAGTCAGTCTTTAGCATTCATAGATTAGGTTTCAATCAAAGATATATCACAGTAGATGATATGTCACATGACCTACTACATCCAGCAGTGCCTTAATGGCTTAGCATATTCAAATAAAGCAACTTTATTGTCCAACTTATGGTAATCTTAATGGAGAAAAAAATTCGTTTCCATACAATATCACATTGTGCCTTGCTTGATGGTCTTATACCTGAGTAAACAACTCAGATATCCTTACGATATAAAGCACTTAGTTTGCATCCATTTAAGTAAAACAATTGAACACTGTAAAGTCCTTAAGAGAATCCACATGACCTTTTCAACGCTTATGGTCTCTCTCCAAGCATGTAGGAATTAAATAAAGAAGCTTCAAATAATTCATAATTTACACCAACCTCCTTCGATATCAAATCTTTGTAGTATGAATTATTGGTATCAGAGTTTGTTAGTTTACAATGTGGCCAGTTCAAATGAACTAGCATGCATCAAGAAGATGCGTTAGTGTAATTAATAGCCTCACAAAGGAAATTTGGAACATATGTATTTGAATATAGATGTCTGGGTTTCTCATTCTATTAGCATAAGTTTTTAGGTTGAATCGAGCCTTGTTTGTTTGCAATATGGTCAATTAAAACAGACTAGCGCCTATTAAGGGCGGATTAGAGTGACTAGTAATATTGAACTTAGATAATATGTTTGGTTTATATCTAACAATACAAACACCTAGAGGGAACATAGAAGCATTACTCAAGCTCTTGACAAACTTTAGTTATTTTAACCTAGTAAAAGCAAAACAAAAAGTGGAAGCAACATAAAACATACAAGAATCAAGAGGTGACAACGAAAGAAATTCACATGGCGTTCAACCTTTATCTTCTACTAGAACTCACTGCTCCATGATTAATTAAAAGATAGGTGTTAAATAGCTGTCAAACATAGATGACCTTCTATGAGAATTTCCAAAAGAAGTCTCTTCATAAAATTTATTTTGTTCTACCTAGCTTTACAACTACTTCTTCTTTTCATATTAATCTAAATGCATCCTTCTAATATTTATTTTATTCCAGAAAAATAAAAACCGCATGTGTAATTAGGAATGTTATATTTTCCACATTAACTCATGAACCTCTCATTTTGAAATCTCTATGTCAAGCATGGTGTCATTATTCTAGTGATACTGCAGGGCCACCAAGTTGTTTGATCATGGAAGGGATATATCAAATCAGTATTTCTACAGTGTACTTGGTCTAAGGTCCTTTCAACATGAAAGCTAATAAAATCATGAAATAATATGGTGCACTTTTGCCAAGTTAAAATATAAAATGCGTTCAATAATAAATTTCTTCAATGGATCAAAATAAGTTGTAAAAAAATCATGAAATAGTGAAAGATAGAACAATAGCAGTAAACTCCTAAGTGTAAGTGCCTCTTAAGCCAAACTCTTGGTGATTAAAGTTTAAGAAGAAATAGTAACCTGAGATAGTTTCCAATGAAGCAAAAGTCACAGGGCAACCGAGCAAGTCTAGATAAGAAAGTTTATGCAAACCTAAAAGAGTACAAAAATCACGAATAAGACTGTGCATGTTATAACAACCAATCCATTGTAACAATGTAATGTGTTGAAATATTTTTGAGATATTTACCACTCAAGTATGGAATACCAAAATCTGTGACTTTAGTACATGACATCTTTAGCTCGTTTAAATTTGTTAAACCTGAACCAAGTTAATACATGTATATATGGCAATGCTTAACCAAAAGTGAAAACTTGAAGTTGAAAGGCTCATACAAGTAGATAAAAGAAGAAAGAGGGCATGAGGATTCATGCAAAGAAACGAAAAAAAAAAGTCAGAATATAACCAAAAATTTTATGTGGCCAATATGTACTTTGCAAAGTATAAAATGATAACTCTAACCATTGTGTTAAACTACAAAAGTAGATTTCAGATAAATAAAAACCAATAGGCTGATCAGTAGATGCCTGGACTTTTAAATAAAATGAAAAAAGCTGAAATCTTTAGGTACTTGCTGGGCAGCTGCTTAGTGAAGAAAATCTATAATTAGATGTAGAAAAACTAAACAAGTTGCAAGCACAACCACAAGGCTAAAAAGATGCAATCCAAGGATAGAAAACATTAACAACCTAATAGTAATCCTTTATTTACACTTTAAAAACTGAATTCTACCATAATTCTTGATCTACTTACCTTTAATAAGCATTCCATTTCAACATTGAAATTAATGCAAGTCTAACCTTCACTAAAACCATCATTAGAAGCATGCGACATCAACTATGTTGATCATCCAAGTGACATTTGCAAGAGCATATTTAAGTGTTTAGAATTTTATGTAATAAAGTATCACTTACCTTGAACATTCTCCAAAGACAAATTTGAAGAAGAGTTAATTAAAAATATTCCAATCTTTAAAAAGTGTAAATGCATTGTTTATATTGAATAATTAAAATAAGGAATCAAACCAAATAATCTCTTAACAACAAGTTGCTATTCCAGTAAAATAATGACTAATTTGCAATATCTTCTTAAGTTGACAGAGGAGATTTAGACCATACTTCATGAAATGTTTCTTTTTTAAGTAATAATTCTTGCAAAATTAATTCCATATAAAAACAAAAAAGCTAATGTAAACTTATTATATATAAAAAAGTTGAGATAATGGGAGCAACCTGAAAGATGCTCCATGTCTTCATCTGTCACGCTATTACAATACTTAATATTAAGAGACTTAAGTTTTGTTAAACCTGAAACAAGAACATTGATTAGAGACTCCAACGAATAATATTTCATTAAAAAAATTGTGAATATATTGAAATTTGCAATTAGATTATATAACAAGAAAAGAAAAAAAATTGAAGTGCAAGTAGATGATTGAAGGAGATACATTTGCATCAATATAAATTTTATGCATTCAAGCATACATCAGAGCCATTCTTTAATGGTACTATAAGATAGTTTTTGAGCAAGAGCTAGACTAATATCACACCAATAATTGTCCAAGATTTCTAAGGCTCATGGCCGTGGTTCTTATTTTATTTCTATTCAAAAATTAGTCAAAGGTAAACCTGTTTGTAATAAACATATAAATGGGAGGCAATATTCTAATCTAATTCACAATTTAGTGCATATCAATAACCAAGTCCCAGTATTTTTTTTACTGATAATATTTGCAGAAATTTCCCCACGTAATCATTTGTGGGAATAACTTTTGGTGTTTCTAATTTAAATTATCTAGGTTTGCAAGAATTGTTTGCTTTAAAATAATTTATAATGGAATCAAAATATTATTTAAAATGCTTCTTTAATATCATTGTACCAGTACTTGAATTAGATCAGAGAGTGCTCGAGAAAAAGGAACGTCTGCAATTCAATTCCTACATTGGGTATTGTGGGTGGGTAGGCAATGTGTGGAAGACTATGTTAGTATTTGGGGATCTAAACAAATAATTAACATGACTCACATGAAAAAGAAAATATTTTCAAAAAGTAAATAAAGGAATTCATATTATTATAAGATTGTTGGTCAAAGACATAAAATCATATGTCAATTTTATATTAAGATTTTCATGTGATTGTAGGCTCATGGCTTTTATTGGGGCAAGCTCCTTATGTTTATTATCCCAGACAATGTCATGAGAATATCTGGTTAAGAATAAGTGCAAATAAGACAAAACAATAAGCTAAATAATTTCTTTTATTGATTTCATGGAAAAAGTAATTTCTTCCTCCGACCATTGAATACACCAAGTCTAACATTGCCTAGACACACAAAATAATGAGTTTGTTTTCACAATTGACATATTTCTTAGTCTCAAAATGTTACCTTGGTAATACATGATGTTATCAAGAAACCAAGTATAAGACACTAGAATTGTGATTTGAAGTAAAGCAAATCATCATCAATCAAGTAGAACAAACTTTCATTTGGCTCATACGTTGTTGATGAACCCACAAACTTCTCAACAATAAATAAAGTTGAAAGAGAATTTTTTACTATTTCAAATGTAGACTCCATCCTTCAGTAGTTTTTGTTATATGTGGAGGTCTAATCTAGGTGGAACAAGCCAAAAAAGAAAATTCAGAATAACTTCACACAACAAATCTGACTTGATTGTCACTAAATTAAGCATCAAAGCAACAAAAATTTGACTCTTTTAGGTTTCACCCATCACCGATTTAACCAAATTTGGACAATTTCACACACATTGTACACTGATTGTAGAAAAAAGAATGACAATTCCCTTAGAAGTCATTCCAATCAGGTGCAATCCAATATATACTAGCTCTTTATAAGGGAAAATAGGAGAGTAAATGAAATCATCTCAACATGTAATAAGAGTAGTAGATGGATAGGTGAATTATGGATAGAGTAAAACAGGGGGTAGGTGGTGAGAAAATCGAATGGCTATAATGAGGCCATATAGGCTACATCTTGCAAGAGGCATAACTGCATAAGCATAAAAGGACCAAAGGTGCTTCAAGAACTTACAAAATGGGGCATTATGCACCGTATTCTTTTAAGCAGGAGCTTCAGGGCAAGTGCCAATTTAGTGTGGGAGCAACACCATTCGAGAGAGAAAATTTGTCTAAATAGATTTTAAAAGTATAATATAGCTAATACAATTTAGTTAATACAGTTAAAAGTATGAAGACTATAATGCACATATTCGTTTCTGATTTATGCGAGAATTTAAATTTTAATTAGAATGGATCAGAACATAAGCAATGTCCAAAATGGGCTATATTTAACATCGACCAAAATTGAATATTTAAGCAATGATAATTATAGTTATTAAAATTCTTATACCGATCATCTTCTAAAAAAAGTTTCACAAATAACAAGACATAAGAGCACCCCTTTCCACGGCTTCAAAGACAGCCATCAAGCGATTTCCATTCATTATACATAAACCATTGTGAGTGTTTCATGAAGTTTAACTAGTTCTTTTTCTTGCAAGATAAATTCCCTAACTAGTTCCACACAAAAAGAACTTGCAGGTTGCTGAATAATTTATAAATTTACAGCAAGGAGAATATTGGTTCCTAAAGTGAAAAAAAGTTCATATCATCCCTAAAGAGGAACTTTTTATTCAGTTGCAGCACTCTGTTTGGCAAGCGCATGACACCATTTCACTCGTGCTTATATCCCATAATATAATAGCGTGCCAATAGACGGTGTTCAAATACCATTTCACCGTTTTGGTCATATCTTTTTTTAAGTTTGTAATGGCATTGACAGCCTGTCTGCTATTAGCACATGGTGATCCATGCCACCTCAATCGGGGTTAAAAACAAGAGCTAAGTCCACAAACAACTGTTCTAACAAAATATGCAAAACCAGATGAAAACTTAAATATGTAATGCATATGACTGGTCTCACACATTATTCAGATGGCATTACTATATGCAGCTGGAGAGTTCAAGGTAAGCTTAGCAATATATTAAATAGATGGAGAAAAGGAAACAAACCTCTCAAATGAATTAGTCCCCCATGAATTCTTGAGCACCTCTCAAGATTCAAATTTTCCAAGTTACTTAAGTTGGTAAAAGCTTCAATTCCTTCTGCAGTGAGACCTTTGTTTTTAATAATACTTAGAGACCTCAATTGTGAAAGACCTAACAGGCATAATAGTATCGCAATGAGATGAGCAGCTCTTAATTACTGTAATTAGAGCTAGAACAAAAACATTCTGATAGCATAGCACTTAACATTCAACAAATACAATAAATTCAGCAAATTTAAACAACATTTTAAAAGATTAAAGCTTTAAAGTTAAGATAATTTCAGCAAATAGAATCTCTACAAGTGACCCCATTAAACACTGCAATTTTTGGGCTGGCCAAGTTAATTTTGAACAGAGTGAATGAGTGAGCATTAGAACGAGTTTATAACCGAATCAGCATATAGTTTTATAAGTGAAACAGAAAATAGTTTTTGAAACTCCCTCTTGGAAATCAAAAAATATATGTGTATATAGATACATATTCTTCAATACAGTAAAGGTGAAATATGAAGGCGATAAGCAAGAAAGCCAGAATAATTATACAGAATATGTTCCCACAACTTAAATAGATAAAAGGGAGCAACTATTAAGAGTGGAAAAAAATTATCATTTTGATGATAACCACAAGTACAAGGATTGAAAAATAGAGGGAAAGAAATAACACAAATTCTACAAAAAACAAATTGAAAAACAAACACAGGAAAATATCCACAATTTCATTGCTAAAGGACATACTATGGCAAATGAGCCCCACTATTTTCAACCACTTAATGTGCCTTCGCAATGGACACTACATAACTGCTCGTGTTAATATTACTTCTTTCAACAGAAAACAACGTAATATCTGTTACAGAATATGGGATATGCAACAACTAGTATAGAATTTCAAATACATTCCCAAATTGGTGGTTTGGTTCACAAATTTACTTTAATACTCTAACTTTAAAATGCTATTACCAACAAAGGTAAATCCCAATTTGCAACAGCATCATCCAGCAGTAGCAACCAAACAACTCTATATTTAGAAAATTTTGACTCCATGGATGCAAATGCTAATGTTTCCCTTACCTCAAATAAGCATATCAAAAGGCTTCTTAACCTTTTACTACCTGAGTTTGTTAACATCTTCAAAAACTTACGTCGATTAAAGTTGTTATAAGTACTCAACACAAGTAATGAAGTATCCAAACTCATTGTAGTCATAACTATAAAGTTTAGAAGTAACAACAAGATTGAGAAAACAAGAAATGACAAGGGTATTGTGTATACTCGACATGAATCCGAGGCCTCTATCAGAGATCTGATAACAATAGTTCAATGCTAAGTTTCGAAGGCCGAAACAGTCTTTGAGAAGCACCAATCCACGATCCGTGACAATAGAGCAAGAGATATCAAGTGATATCAAGAATTCCCCTTGAGAAGCGATTACATTCATCCAGGAATCCCTTACTCCTGGGTATCCCCCCAGATGAATTAGCTATTCATGAATAAAATTAAATAAAACAGTTAGAAGCCATGGCACAAATGAATTTTCAAGGAAGGTAGCATTTAAAGATGCCAGGGTACATTACAACTAGTGTTATCTACTTCGGAAACTGTAATAGAAGCAATTGCAGGAAGAACAAGGGTTCTCATTCATGACCTTTGTTGCAGCAGAAAGCAAGACTAATTAGTAATTCGAGTTAAGCTGGATTAACTGAAAATTGGTAGACCAACTTATGTTGTCTTACTTATTATCAAACACAATCTTCCAATTTACAAAATTAATTTTACCATGAAATTTCTATCATATTTAACTCAATACAAACATTCTTGTACATTCTCTTGTTCAACATGCTAGTTTAACAGAAATGCCTGTGATTAATGTTGGTGGAAGAAATGCTAATCAAACATATATCTGACAAAACTTATTCAAAATTCAAAACTAGCTACATAAAAATTATTCACAAAGATTTATAGCAGGTGTAGAAGTTTCATGGTAACACTAGTGTACAACAAATTCGTGGAGCACAATATCGCTCTCTTCATGGATCAGGGAGAAAAAAGATAAAGGTCATATTTCATGCTTCGTTTATCACTACATCCAGTACCAACTAAATAAAAGATGCAAGCTGCTAGTCAGAATTGATTTAGTGTATGGCAGACTAAACCATCGGCTTAAGTACAGTAGTTGGCATAGATTGATAGAAAGATCTTACCGGCAAATGGCACTTTCGGAAATTGTCAAGATTTTTCAAGGCAAGGCCGTGCATTCTCACCAATTTATCAAATATTAGCAGACAACATTCTGGTGGCAGCAAATAAAGCTTTTTACGCTCAAGGATATGCTGTTTTAATGCAATTAGATGATTATAGGACACTCCTTGATCAAGAAGGAAGAAAAGGAAATCTCACCAAAAATTTGGCAAATGACTAATATTGATGCAAACCTCAGTAAAGCTATGAAAACCGAGTTGCGGAAATGATGGCACTGTCCACTGCCCACTCCGATTGTCACCCAAGTTACAAGGCAAGTGATACAGCAGGCATTTTGAACAGCACCTTTTGTCGTCCATGGAAATAAATCTGCTGTGACCAATGCACTTAATTTCACGCTTGGCAACTATAACAGACACCTAGAGTTAAAACATAGGTAGACTCAGTCATATTATTCCACAGTAAATAACTCCTGTAATAAAATTGCACTGGCGACTTGCTCAGTTTACACCATTCAATCAAAGTGAAGATGAATGCCCCATACACATGCGTGATCAGGAAAGAAGTCAACAAAATGCAATAAAGTAAATCAGGTATAAAATTGCATGGAAACTTTTTAGTCCATTAAACCATGAAGAAGTGAATGTATTCACCCCATTTAATGCTGGTATAAGAAATTTTAGAAATTTTCAGAAGGGCAACTGATCAATTACCAAAGAACAAGAAGAAAGAAAGCAAACATCAAAACAATGGGATTAATGGATCATATGCGCATCAAATTTTCGAACAAATAACCTAGTCTTAAGGTACCCGAACGTCATCCTATAGGTGTTAGATCATGTCACTTGGACTCAAATACACATGAAGTTGCAAAATCTACGTTCCTTGTTATCAAGAGAAAACCAAGCTTTAAGTTTCTGATTCTGAAATTTCAATCAAAACCCACCATATGGACATTTAGCTCAAAAAAATAAAACACAAATGACTGGATAACAATGCAGTTAGTCAAGATCAAAACTAAAACTTATATTTCTCTAATTCTGAAATTTTAACAATCAAAGAGTTAAGGGCTAACCTCTCAGCATGAAAAGTAGAGCACAACCAAACACCATCATCAAGAAGGCTTTTTTTAGAAAAAAAAAAAAAAAGAAAAGAAAGAAAAAACAGATCAAGAACACAGAAGCTTGAGCTGTGAGAAAACTCAACAGGACGTGGTAATATTCAGATGAACATAACATCAAGAAATGGCATTTAGGAATGAAAAAAATCCCTACAAATCATAAGAAAAACAAAGATATCCCTTTACAACAATCTACAAGTTAATATCCCATATAACCTCGCAGTATGGAGAGAAGAGCACAGCCAAATATCATCAAAGTTCTAAACAAAATCAGATTAAAAACATTACAGCTCCAAACATGAGAAAATTCAATACATGAAAAAATAGCATCAAGAAATGGCAAAATCCAAACGAATCATGACAGGGAACAAAGAAGGGCATTTCTCTACAACAATCCAAAAGTAAAGATCTTTAGTAACCTTGCAGCAATAAAAGAAGAACACAGCCAAATATCAAATTAAAAAGAAAAACACAACAAAACCAAATTAAAAAGCATAAAAGCAGGAAACATGAAAAAAAATTCAATAGAACATACCCAAAATTCAGACGAAATAACGTCAAGAAACAGAACTATTTTATAAAAAATCCATACAAATAATGAGGAAAACAAAGAAATTTCTTTAATCTCACAAGAGACCATCTTCACTGCTCATTTGCTGTTCTCAAGAACACCAAAAACAAAATTAAAAAATGTTCCCAGAAATCAAAATGTACAACAAAGATACACCATTACAACTCCATTCTCATTACTATCAACTCCCACATCGCTTCATGGTTTTCAATCAAGAACGTCAAACCAAAAAAAAAAATCCAATAAAATAGGGACACAAGTTGATCAAATCCTCTAGTAAATCGAAAATGCGAAAAATCTAATGGATCAATACCTTGGCGAAGAGGATCAAGAACTCCCAATACCAATGCTTCGTAAAAACGAGAGAGAAAGAGAGAAGAGAGGGAGAGCTGCTTCCAAAGCTACACAGAGAAATGGGACAGGTTCAGCTGGGACCCACACAAAAAAGCACTTTATATGTACTACTTCATCCAGTTTTGTATGGCAGAGTCGTACGGAACACAACCACGAGTGTTTCAATGACACCGGTAAAAAAATGTTGGTTGGAGTTGTAGGTTCAATTGGCCAAATTGTGAACCGGTTATTATTTCGGTCCAATTACTCATATAGACCCATTAGTTTATTTTAAACTACAGTGAAACTGTGTTTTTGAGTAAAAAAAAACCGGTGAACTAGTTTGACCGAATAAATATAACTTTGATTATTGAGCGTCAGACATTTCTCTAATGGGAGGTAATGGAGAAAATCATGCTATTTTCAAGCCAACATTAATCCTAGAAAATTAATATTTTTTTTGACGATACTCTGATTTTAATGGGTTCAAATTTTAAATCAATGCCTTGAAATCCGACTTATGGGTACAACCCCGGAAAACTTCCAGGTCACAGATCAATGGTCGAACCAATTTGACTGTGTCATATATATATAATATATATTTTTATAAATTTAATTATAAATAAATGTAAATAACAATAATATATTATAAATTACTAAAAATTTTAAAAAACAACGATACAAAAGTTCGACAGATAAATAGTTTTTGTCATAATTTATAAATATTAATTTAATACCCTAAATAGAATTCAAATAAAATAAACATAATAATAAATAAAAAGTAACACAATACAAGTTTTTAAGCTTCACAATACAATCTAATAAATAAAACTTACAAATCAAGCATTGAGTTTTGATTTTGAAGCAAATTTTAAAAAACAACGATACAAAAGTTCAACAGATAAATAGTTTTTGTTATAATTTATAAATATTAATTTAATACCCTAAATACAAATTTAAATAAAATAAACATAATCATAAATAAAAAGTAATACAATACAAGTTTTTAAGTTTCATAATAGTATCTAATAAATAAAACTTACAGATAAAGCATTGAGTTTTGATTTTGAAACAAATTTTACACATAACCCCCAATACTTACATATTTATTATTTAAAGTTATAATTTTAAACATATAATAATATAATTGGGTTGACCCGATTCGACCGGGCCTAATTGACCGGTTCACCGGGTACTCACCCGGGTCAACCGGATCAACATTGTACCTCGAGTTTTTATATAACCCGACCAGAGTTTTTTGCCCTGGTCCTGTTTAACCGGGTTGAACCGGTCGGGTCAACCCCGATTTTAAAACATTGTTTTAAATCTTCAAGTTTTTGGAAATCTGTTTTAATATACAATATAATTAATTCTAATGGTAATTTTCTTTTATGAGATTTTGCCAATTTTCTTGACAGCTGTATTTTGACACTTTGTTTCCTTGTGTAATTCTTGGCTTTGTTTAAAAGGTATTTTTGAATGATAAATCAAATAATAGTGTTGTGAAGTAAAAATCATATGAGCAGTTTTTTAAACCATTAGAGAGGTATGCCTTTTTTGTTCATTTCCAAGTTATAATAGTGATTTTTTTTTTTTAAGAAAATGGTGGAAATAAAATGCATTAGTTCATTGTGGAGGTTTAATTAATATGTTAATGAAGAATGGTGGAGACAAATGGTTGCTATCGTTGATATGTGCCATTTGGTATCTAATTCACAAACAATCTTATAACATCTGTTGAACTTAGTTATTTCTTTTTTTATATAACTTAACCAATTGGCTGTAAAAGAGATTTTGGTGATGAGTCAAGTCACACCAATAGAATAGTTGGTAATAATGGAGGTTAAAAGAAATTTTAACCTTATAAATAAAGGATTACAAAATGAAATGGAAATTGAACTTGCATGTTATTGAACCAATGGGCTTGTTAAATACATGCTGAAAATAAATTACTCCTAAAATTAAAAAGACTTATTTCAAACACTAACAATCTAGCAACCAGAATAAGAATTATTCAAACAAATGAAATATCATGCGCTAATAATATAAACATCAAATTAAGAAATAATAATAATAATAATAATAATAATAATAATAATAATAATAATATGCATTTATCCATTGACACAAAACTCAATTGCAATAATCATTTTTTTTGTAGCATGCAAAAATACTTCATTTATAACCACATATTTTATAATGAACACATATATTATCTGTTGTCAAAATTAAAAATATATAAACATTGTGTGCAACCAAATAAATCTATTAAAATTTAATGTGTCTATTCTATGCAAATACATATTTTACACGGTATCCACATGAAAGTTATAGTTTTATAGAGCAAACTCAGAAACTCCATGACAAGCATGTAGAGACAAATATTAAGTAAATTAAAGACACAAAACCATCAAATGAATACATATTGTATTATTGAATTTAGTTCATTCACGAGAAAAGAATAGTATCAATTTATCCTCATTTAACTAAACAAAACAGCTATACTGTATATGTGCTTTAATAAAACTTATTAACACGACAATTAAAATGGCAGCTGAAACATTGACCAATAATTATAATTTATTTTTTTTATCAATATCTAAATTGAAAAATTATGAGTTCTTAAAACCAAGCTTTGATATTATACAATAAAATAAATATTTAGAAAATCCCAAGACTCGAACACTATAATCACTACAAAAAAATTGCCATATAATGACGGTATAAAATGCGTTGATAAAAGTAAAAAAACCGTTGGTAAAAGTCCCCAAACACTATAATCTTTCAATACACTATTTGTCTATTTTTATTACAATTTTTTTTTTGCTTAATTACAAAAAGTAAAAAGCATCGTATATACTCTTAATCTTCAACCCTCTCAAGCTTTAACCATGAATTCTCCTAAATAAATAAACAAACATTATCAAATAAATAGCTATAATTGTAATTAAAATCAAATAAATAACTATTGAATGCTAAATTATAAAGTCCATAGCATGCATAGTTTGAAATATTTTTTAATCCAACAGAGAAGAATAAAGAATATGCTCATATATGGCGCATTTATATACTTAAAGAAATTGAATGCACAAGAACAAACAAATTACCATTGACTAGAAATCCGTACAATATGATCTAAATATATTTACCATTAAAAAAAGAACGAGATGTGAGTGACATCTAGCCAGACCCATGGCCCCAGGTCGTAACCCAATCAAACAAGAATGAGTTAATCATTATGAACCTTTCCTATTAAGGGAGAAAGAACAAGATGTGTTTGATTAATAGGGACATAAGAGATGGATAAGTGCATGGGATGAATAAGGAAAATGAAAAGTTAATGCAATACATGTGAAAACCTATAATAACAATCATCTGTGTTAAATGAATATTTCTTTAATATCTAGAAGGACAACAAGGTGAAATTTTGATAAAAGAAATAGGCAGTGCTTAAAGAAGTTTATTGTTGTTGTTGTTGTTGTTGTTGTTGTTGTTGTTGTTTTTTATGGTTTTAATGAAACAAGCATAAAAGAAAATACGAAAAATGTCTATTATGTTTGTTTATGGTTAAAAGGATAAGAGAACTGTGGTGTTTTGTTGGAGGATATGAAAATTTTTATTTGGAGAAAGTTAATTAATAGTAATAATAATTAAATAATAAAATTTTATTTTTAAATAATCATTAATATTTAAAATTTAACTATTAGATGTTTTTATTTAAGTAATTAAAATTTTTAAATAAACTAAGTTTAAAACCTAGTTGTATTCATCCAAACTTCCTCTAGCTTGGATATTGACAAGTTTGGAAGTCGGTTTGTCAGTTGGAAAACCTTTTCAAGCCCAGAGACTAAGGGGATTGGGATATCTTAAACATCAAAGATTTCAATCTCATCCTTCTTGGTGAGTGGTGGTGGAAAATTACAACTGGGGTAACCTGGTGGATCTAAAGTAAATGAATTTAAAAATTTTAAAAAGGGCTCCACTTAAAATCTAACTTGAAGAACTGCTCTAGGTCCTCATTCTTCTAGGGAGGCATTCTGAGCTGCCTTCTTTTATTCTTTCATTATATTATACTTGTAATTAGGGACTGTCCATCCATCCTTTTTTAGTGGAACTGCTAGGATAGTGGTTGTGCGCCTAAGTATCTATGGCCTAATGCTTTTGTTGACACTAACAACCTATGGAATCTATTCAGGATTTAATTCACTTGGTTATATAGATGTTGCTAGTCACTGAGCCCTTTCTCCTAGAAGTATGCTTCAGAATCTCAGTACCATCCCTTCATGGTAGTGGCAATATATTGCCATCCCCTAATGGAAATTTTACACTACAATCTTTTTATAAGTTGCTTAATGACGGGTTAGAGATGTCATATAACTCTAACCATTTGGAAATGCCCTTGTTCTAAGAGAATACACATTTTCATATGGTTGGTTTAGGATAACAAAATTCATCCACTTAATAACCTTGCCCCCAAGAGATGCAACAAGCTCCCGATGGTCACATGCATCATTTGCTATGCCGCAGTAGAATTAGCTGATCATTTCTTCTTTTGGTGTCCACAGTTAATGCGGATGTGGAACCATTTTCGACAAGTGTTTGGGTTCCCTGACCTCTGAGACCCCTTTAACGCCCTTTGGGGCTCGTGGAGACCCAATCTCCCAAGAAGACACAAAGAAATTTGGGATTTTGTCTCCCATGCTATTGTCTAGCTTCTCTAGCTAGAGCAAAACAATTGCATGTTTACTAATTTACTGTACTCTCTCTCCTCTGTCTTAGCAAAATCATTTATATGTTTCTACTGTGGGTATGTGCAGCTGCATAGATGAAGAGGACCAAAATGGAGGATTCTGTTAGGATTCCTAGGCACAACCACGACTTGTTAGGGTTCCACAACAACAAAGGAGTGAGACCCATTAGAGACACCATCTTCCTTGCTCGTCGCTTGATTAATCACTCTATCTACTTCTCTAGTGCCTTTTGGTTGGAAGGCTTTGCCTCCTCTTCAGTCAGCTAGTCTTTGTATCCTTCTTGTCTTTCTTTATATATCTATATTTGTTCTTTATTTGTGTTTTGTTTAGTATGTTCCACCTCTAGTTGAATTACTTTTGTACTCTCTCTTGTGTACTATGTTTTTTCTAATATATTTTTGGTATATTTACTTTTAAAAAATTAAAATAAAAATAACATAAACCAGGTTTAGTAACTGCTATGAGATGTTTAGTCAGGGAGCAATGCTTTTCTCTCAAAAAAAAAAAAAAAAAAAAACATATCAGTATTTCTTAAAAGTGAGCAGGCTTCTTGCTTCTATTTTTATTAGAGATGGACACGACAGATACACACACACACATACATACATGGAAAATAAGAATTTGTTGCTATGTAGCACTAAGACCACATGGATATAAAAATATGGAATATATAGCTAGAAATATATAAGGCAAAATAATAGCTAAAAATTGATAAAACAAGAGATTTGATGGAGGCATTCACAATATAATAGATTAAAATTTCACAATTTGTTAAAAAAGTTGTGAAATTCTCTTTTCATAGTAGCTAAGGGAGTACATAAATAGAAGAAATTTGATTAAGGCACTAGCAAAAATTCCCTATTCTTAATGACAAAATACAAAGTTGTGGGGTATTTTGTTCCCATCGATCTCAACTTGGATCAACATGTCAAAAATAATAGATTAAAAATTTATTTTTTTTAGATATTTAAAATGTTCATGAGTTTCATCATGGGCAAATTAATTATCCTAGACTAGTTGTGAGACTCTCCAATTAAGACTGTAAATGAGAGACAAATTGATAAAACAAAATTAACTTTTTTATTATTCTCATGAGATACATAAACGCATAGAATTGACTAGAGGTAATAAAACCAGAAACCTTAATTTTCCTAATGTTTTCCTTCTTGCATGACTTGAATCCCTCCGACTACACAAGAAAAGGATTGTAACACTTCTTCCTATTTTCCTAATTTTCCCACCTGATTGTTGTGTATGTTCTGTGGGTTTGTTGGATTTTTTTTCTTAATTTCTATGAATTCCGAGGTTCTGATGGGGTTTCTTGATTCTTGAAAGGTATAATTTTGTTAATTACCTTCTTCCTAGTTTTTGTGTATTTTCGGACATTGTTAGTTATTCTTGACTATTGCTTATTTTGAGGTTTTGTTGAATTTTCTTAATTCTTTTTAATTATGATGCTTGATATTTCTTTTGAGCTTCTTTCCTGGTTATCATATATTATCTTCATATGATTGTAAAATATACAATTTATTCATTAAAAAAAAGATGTTTTTATCCAACGATATTATTATTTTTTAGATTATGTTTTAATATTTTATGTTTTGTAGATTATGTTTAATATTCATATATTATTGTTTGAATATTCTATGATTTTTAGATTATGTTTAATATTTTATGTTTTTATAGTGTCTAAAAAACATTTTATTAAACATAATATTAAGCAACTAAAATATATTATTGTTTGATTATATACTCTATAAAATATGTATTCAAATACTTTTTATCTTTAATGCATATACTTTATGTATCACATTATGGACAATTAATTTCCTATATATGTAGTAATGATGTATATATGCATGAATATATAAGGAAAGTAAATTAGTGTGTAAAAATCTTTAATAGATAAGGAAAGAAGTAAGTGCCTTAGATAGCAGTGCATCTATGTAGATTTCTAAAAGATACACCTACCATATAAAGGGATATATGCTCCTCCTATATAAGCATATATATAGTTAGGTGGTGGAATTTCATGCATTAAACTTGGGGCTGATCACTGATGTAGGAATGAACAGGTTCTTTAGATCCCTTTGAAATGAGTTCTGACCCACTCTATAAAGAAGAGGACTTTTTTTCTACTTAATTTTGTGACAATAAGGAATTAATATAGGGATAGCATGGCAAACATGGAAGCAGGTGAGGTACAAGAGAAGTAGATTCAGAAAGAAGAAGAAAAAGTAGAACAAGAGGAGAATAAGATGATGGATGTGAGCCTAACATTATGTCTAACAGCTAGACATAAAAACATTTAAAAAATGATGAGAGCCTAAAGATGTTTTTATGTGTTTAATATTTATCATCATATCATATATTATCTTCATATGATTGTAAAATCTGATAATATATTAATAAAACTTTAATATGATAACGTTAAAGGTTTATACATTACACGTGTTTTCATTCTGGATTCAAAATTGATGGATATTATGTTACATCATATTTTTAGTTTATTGTGTTTTTTTTTTTCTCAAGTACCTAGATGTGATGCATGATAAATATGATGTGATTGTTTACTTCTTTATAAAAAAGCAACCCGAATAGATATTTTTAGCTATATCTAGGAAGTGGTTAATATTTATCCTATATTTTATAATATATTATCTTCATATGATTGTAAAAAATACAATATGTTCATTAATTTTGATTGTACTTCCGGATTGAATCCATGTTTACAGTCCTCACATTTTGCCTTTTATGTACTTATACAATTATACAATGATGATGTGATTTTTGAAAAGATTTGACAAGTATTGGAGATAAGATTGATGTGATGTTTGTGTAAGATTTGATGTGATCTTTGCATGTGACTTTGCTGGCATTTTCCCATAAGTTGAAACTTTTTTTTTGACTTTCTATGTACTTCTATAGAAAAAAAAATATTGTCATTGTTGGTTATAAAAGTATGTGACTTCATTGCATTGTAAGAAAGTGAAAACTTTTTAAGATCTTTGATCAACCATACACATCTTGCACCTTGACAGATTGAGCTAAGCCAAAATCAGGTAAATTTTATATGTATGATCTTTTCATTTGATAATGTTAATAAATAGCATCATAGATATTCATTTCATTATGTTATGCTTATGATCATCTTTTGTAAATAATGAACAAATAAAAAAAAAACCTTTTCTATTTAATAGGTAGCTAAAAGGTATGAATCTTGATTTTCAATTCATTAATTCAAGTTATTTGTCATTATTACAATAAACTTTTGAAGATATTCTGGGCTTGATTAGTCTAGATGTAATGATGTATCTATTTTCTATTATATTAAATTAACTTTAATATATTAACTCAAACCAATATGATCATTGTATGTTGGTCTTCCATATTATTTTATCTATTATCATAATACTTCTCATATGCAACCATGTTATTAAATATATCCATATTATTTTTATGTGGACCACTATCTCCCATGAATTGTTATTCACAAATGTTTTTATCAACTACTTTAATATCATTCATAATTTATTTTAAAAAAAATCTTATCTATAAACATGTTATTTTAAAAAAAATATTTTTTAATTCCATAAATATATAGAATGCCATATATTAAAAGAAAAGGAGAAAAAAAAACATAAAGGAAAATTAATAAGGCATTACCGCTTTACTCTCTTCATTCTTCATTGCGTTTGGTGGATATATATAGATATATATATTTTCTTAAAAAAAATAAATAGAACTTATATAATTATTTTTAAAGAAATTAAGATAATCTGATATAATATATTGGTTTCTTTTAAAAATATAAACGATTACGGTGAATTGAATGAATTTAATTATTATTTTTTAATAAAATGAATACATTAGATTGTTCATTCTAATTGGTGGAGGAATTCAAACTCCTTACTCTCCTATCTTATATAGATAATGATTGTTATGCTATTATTTGTGGTTGTTTATTTGTTTATTATCAAAATATCTATATATGTAAACATTTTTTACTAGGTAGATTTTTCTACATGTAAAATACACTATGTGATAATAATTGCTTTTGGTATGGAACAACTTATAAGTTTAGCTTTATATATATATATATATATATATATATATATATATATATATATATATATACTATGTTTTTAATACCAATTTATTGATGTAAACTTTTATCTGTCCTTAATACATCATAATAGGTGAAAAAATGGAAATCGACGGGCAGATTGTTGTTGTTGTACAATTTAAAATAATACTTAAGGAACTTTTGAAAAAAATAAGATTACTGCCTGCAATTTATATATGTGAAAAACATGGTCCAAACCACAAACCATGTTTTTCATGCAAACTCATATTTGAAGATAGCTGCGGAACTCATGAACAAGTTGGATCAGAAGCAAATACAAAAAAAAAGCTGAAAATTATACTGCTTTACGTGACATAAAGCACCTGACAAATATTTATGATGTTATTATTAAAGATAAGAATGAGAAGGAATTATGTGATGTTAAAAATGAATTGGAAGAGCTAAAGGATATTAACGATGTATTATCAGACAGCCTTTCAATGGTGACTGATGAGTTAGAAGAGTTGAAGGACAGGATAAGATTGGCTGTGTAATGATGACTGATGAGTTGAAAGAGCTGAATGATAGGATATGACCGAGTAAATCCCTCTCCTGAAAGTACTTTATTTTAAATATTATGTGTTTAATATTTTAATGTATATCTTAATGTAAGTCTAATAATATTAATTATGTAATAAAATGTGTGTTTTGTATTCATTCGCCGTTTATACGCATAACAGCTAGGGCTGTAAACAAGCCGAGCTTGATCAGGCTGGGCCCAGCTCGAAATCGGCTCGAAATAGGCTAGCTCGAGCTCGAAATTAGCTAAAAAATGTTGGCTCGAGCTCGGCTCGATTTTATTTTCGAAAGCTCGAGCTCGGCTCGGCTCGATTAGCTCAAAATTAAAATCTTATTTATAAATTATAACTTATAACACATGACAAAATTTGTAAAATTCATAATTAATCAATTTGTTTATCAACCTAAACTTGCAAGTGTCTTTTTTACCTATTACATTTAACATAACACAAATGATAAAACACATTGTAATCTATAAAAAAATACTTAAAAAAGAACATCTTAATTAGTTCATTAACATTACAAATCCATAAATCATCCATAGAATTTTTAAATATCATAAACCAAACACTTAAAAGTCTTAACATTCAATGCTTCAAAGTTAATGGCCATTAGGCCTCATCACAAATTCATAAATCACAAATAGAAAAATTTAAGTAACATAAACCAAACACTTAAAGTTGATGACATAAAGAGCTTCATGATTTGTTGATCTTGAAGACTTGATCATTTATAAATTTGTAACTTGTAACTTACAAGCTTCATCTTGATCACCTAATAGCCACTAAAACAAAATAAATTAATCATAAATTAATAATAAAAGTGCTAAATTAACAAAAGTACTAAAATTATAAATTAATTATACCTTCTATCATAAGAAACATTAATTACTTTCAGGAATATGTATCAAAAGTTCATCTTCTTCCTTTTCCTTCTACAACAAAAATGAAATCAAAAACAAAAACAAAAGGATAAGTTATAGAAATTAAAAGTAGTGATATAAATAAATGGAAAATAATTGAACTTTTTACCTTGGATTTCATATTTCCATGCTCAGTTTTAAGCCAATCCGAAGTACAAACTAGTGCATCAACTGTCTTAGGAGCAAGAGAACTTCGATATTTGTCAAGCACTCTACCTCCAGCACTGAATGCGGACTCTGAGGCAACTGTAGTAACAGGTACTGAGAGTATATCATGAGCCATTTTTGAAAGAATACGAAATTTCACAACATTGACCTTCCACCAATCTAAGACATCAAATGTAGTATCAGTCTCAACACCAAATCTCACAACATCTTCCTCCAAATAAATTTCCAACTCATTCTTCATAGGTTGTAAAGTATTATTCTGCTTTATAAACTCATCAGACTCTGATCTACTTTTGCTTTTATACGTTTTACCATAAGAGCCACAAGTGTTGCTTGAAGATACCATTGAAATATTTGTAACTTCATGATGTGTATTTGAAGTAGAATGGGAGGCTTGCTCAGTTGCATACATTTCATATATCTCCCAAATGGTTTGCTTGACTTCAAGAATGTTTCTTTCACTCTCAGAATTTGAATAAATTCTATGAAAGCAAAAATTAATCAAAACCATTTTATATCTTGGATCAAGCACCGCCGAAATTGCCATAAGCATATTGCAATCACCCCAATATTTATCAAATTTACCACGCATCAACAATGCCATTCTTTGCATGAAATAATCAGAAGACTCTGCATGTATATCAAGTACTTCTTTTACTTTCCATATCTCTGGAAGGAACAAATTAGCTGTAAGATATAAAGTTCCAAAAAAATATGAGTAACATCATGAAACACTTCAAGAAAGTCAGCAATTTTTTTGGCTTTTTCCCAATCATCAAATGATGGCAACCACTTATAATTGGCATCCCTGACAGCATATTGATCAAAAACTGATTGGAAAACAATAGCACCATCAATCATGCTATAAGTGGAGTTCCAACGAGTTGGAACATCAATACACAAACCCTTCTTTGTAGATATGTTCAATTGTCTAGCAATTTCACCAAATTTATGCAACCGACCTGGTGACTTCTTCAAATACTTGACACTCTCTCTTATTCTGTAAATTATTTCTTCAATCTCCTTAAGACCATCTTGTACCATCAAATTTAATATATGTGCACAACACCGAATATGAAAAAACTTTCCCTTGAAATGAAGTTTGCCTCTAGATTCAAAATTAGACATCAAATGTCTAGCAACGACATCATTACTTGATGCATTATCCAAAGTAATTGTAGAGACTTTATCTTGGATTCCCCAGTCAAGAAGACAATCAAAAATTGCATCTGAAATAATAAGACAAGTGTGTGGTGGCTCCAACTCATAGAAACTGATAATCCTTTTCTGTAGCTTCCAATTGGCATCAATAAAATGAATAGTCAAGCACATATATCCAATGGTTTGATTAGATGTCCAAGTGTCGGATGTGAGAGAAATCCTATCAACATGCTTTAGAGTCTTGATTAATTTCTCTCTCTCATGTTCATACAATTTCATACAATCATTTTTAATTGTATTTCTTGATATTTTCTCATATTGTGGATTCATTGTCTTCAATAGTACATTGAACCAAACGTGCTCTACCATGTTGAAAGGATATTCATGTACTATAACCATCTTTGTAATAATGTCTCTAATCTTCATCATGTCAAAAGTAGAAGGATAAGAAACATATGAGGACATGCCTTCAAAATCATTTTCTATTGGTAGAAAATTGATGGTGCTTTGTTTTGTAGCAACATTCTTGTAATATGGACATTCTACTAAATGTCTTTTGAGGTGGGTGATGGTGCCTGATTTAGAAATGGTATACTTTCGGTGGCAATACTTGCATTTGTGCTTTTTCACAAAAAAATTATGCTCTTTTTCTTCAATTACCTCAAAGACATCCCAAACTTTTGAAATCTTTTTCCGGCCTCGTTTCAAATTTGGTCCACCATGTTCCACTTCTACTTCTTCATTTTCTTCTTCATGTTCTTCATGTTGAAATTCTGACTCATTAACACTTGCAGTTGCATTTGATTGTTGAGAAATAGGAGTTGACATCCCTATAAAATGATAAAATAGTTATAAACAAAATCTACATGCAACTCTATTGCAGGAAAATCAAGGACTTAAATCAGCATTTTTCTTACAAACGTTCTCAAATAAGGTCTGATTTCACAAGCTATTTGAATCATAAAGCAACCAAATAATCCAATAAATCAACATGCCAATAATCCAAGCACAGAACTTTACCTGGGTGAATAGGTCAGCCAAACAAGTCAAAAGGTTCTCCTCGAAATCTGAAAAATAGAGCGCCTGAAATCAAAACAGAGGCGCCTGAAAATATAATATTCCAGCAATTGCTCTTGGAAAGGTATACAAAAAAGAGCGCCTGAAAACAAAACATATCAAACAAAGTAAGAAGTCAATTGAATCATAACAAAGAAAGCAAGCATCTTGAAAACAGAGGAAACACTCCTGAAAATACAATGCACAACCACAAACATCACCAACTGATACCAAACTACTTGATATCAACCTAAACAATCACATGCTAGTATGCTACCAATCAAAGGCAATAGATCAAATCATACACGAAATTGAACAAAAAAAAAATTACTCAATTGGATAAGTGTGTGGACAAGAAAAACAGGAGAAGAATGTAGGAAAAAAACCCACAACCAGCTCAAAACCCACACTAAACACACCTCCCCTGTATCCCTTCTCTTCATCATTCTCAAAAATGGCCGTTTTTCATCCCACGACATTCACATCTCTCTGCCTCTTCTCCAATCAAAGAACAACACTTAATTCCTCTCTTGCACCAAAAACATCCCATGCACACACTAATAACATATCAAGAAGACCACTAGTATTGGATAAGAGGATAAAGAGAAGTTTTGGGCAAGTGTGTTGTTCTGCATTGGCTGAAGGTGTTCAAGAGAAACAAGCACAAATACCAGTGGAGGCTGAACAAGATAATATATCAAATGAAAAGTATGCCTGGAAGGAGGAGTGGTATCCACTTTACCTTACTAAGGAAGTCCCTGACGATGCTCCGCTTGGCCTCACCATCTTCAACAAACAACTAGTTCTTTATCGGGATGGTGCTGGTGTCTTGCAGTGCTACCAATCAAAGGCAATAAATCAAATCATACACGAAATTAAGACGCTGTTACAGTAGCAAGTCTTGCCGAAGTTCTCAAGGCCAAAATACCTCTTTCCTTCGGAGAACTGGTCTCCAAGGGACTTCTCGAGCTTTGACCCCGAGGCCCTAATGCTCAACACCACAGATATGAGAGGAAGATATGAGCCAACTCACCGGTGGGCGGTGGTGCTTGCTCTCGCAAGTCGCAACCTTGCCTTCAGAGTGACGGATTCAGATCTAGAAAATTCAGTGGAAAGTTGGAAACCGTAAAGGAAAAGATATTAATATATTATATATATAATTTCGAGCTATCGAGCTGAGCCCGATCGAGCTCGACTCGGCTCAAAATTAATTTCGAGCTCAAAATTCAAGCTCGAAATTCCGAGCCGAATTCGAGCTATTACCGAGCCGAGCTCGAGCTGCTCACGAACAGCTTGATCATTTGACAGCCCTAATATTAACAGCCCCACTGTATATATTAATTAAAATATGTAAGGGTTGTTTAATTTTGAGACAAAAAAATATCTATTCCCTTTTTACAAGACGGGAAGACATTATAAAAGACACATGTGATCCATTGTAGTCAAAGAAAACAATAATGTTTCTTTGCATATTTACAAAAGACACATAGGTAGCATGTGCCTCGATGGCTCGCCGGCAATTGATCTCAACGGAAACATCCAACAGTCCATCTGGTGATATGCTGATCGTTGGATCAATGTTATTTCTCTGCCTGAATTTTAGTCCCCGAGGTAGGCGTGCGTACACTTCAACATTATATATAAAAAGGGATTGGTTTTTTCATGTAGACCCCTAAAGATGTGAGTAATTAAGAATGCATATGCCTTGAAAATAATAATGTACTAATGTAAAAACCCACGTTAACGCTACAGGTTCAATATATATATAAAAAATCTACTGATATTGATAATATAAATTATTAAGATAATTTTCAATATAAAAAGTATATATTGTCAAAATTTCAAATTTCTTATTGTTTTTGTATTTTTATGATAAAATTAAGGGGGAAATATTATTCAATAAATCTTCTTAAATATAATAATTAGATATTCAATACCAAAAATTTTTTAGGGTTAAAACTTTTTCAAATTATTTTTTTTTTTTCGTATTCTTTCTGATTGTGATGTTTTTTATATGTTAATTACCAAAAGAGTACGAATTATATGAAATATTTTCATTTTTTTGTTAAAATCCTTTTGAGTAAGAAATGATATTGTGAAATTTTGAATATACTAAAGATTTTTTAATCATTATTTTTGTATATTTGTATTACTGGATTATCAAAAACCAAATAAAATTATCTTAATAAATCCTCTCAATTAACATAATTAATTGATTTAAAAAAAGGCTTATAAAAAGAAAAATTATTTTAATATTTTCTTGATGTAACAAAAAGAGTCTCCTTAATTGTAACACGAAATTTTGTATTTGTTTTATCTTATAAGAGTTATCTCTTATGTTTTTCCTCTATTAATTAATAAACTTTAATTTATTGTAACATAAATTAGTCTATATTTAAATTTTCAAAGTTATTTAAAAAATATTAATTTCATTAATTGATTGATTAATGAACTTACGTTAAATAATATGAGGTTTATGTTTGGTAATGTATAGGAATGGAAGTGGGGCGGGGTGGGGCGGGGAATGGGATCCCCGTCCCCATCCCCGCTCTCCACGGGGCGGGGATTCCCTGCCTCAAAATTCCCCATGGGGGAGAAATTCCCCCCACTCACTCCCCCGCGGGGATCCCCGCGGGGTCGGGGAATCCCCACCCCGCCCAAAACATTGATACAAAAATTGTAATTAAAAACCATCAATTTGACCTATACTTAAACTAAATATAATGAAATTGTTTTTAATTTGTAATTATATCCAAATATTTTTACAAAAACAAAGTGAATTCAAAAAAACTTAGTCAACACAAATATTTTATTAATTAAATTTATTAATAAATTTTCTAAACAAAGAGATGTATTAAAACTTTATTTTCATTCACTAATCAAATCCCCCTTCAATATTTGTCACTAATTCCTTCTATTCCAATTCTGTTAATACCAATACAAACATAAATGTTGCATTTTAATATTATATTAATGAATTCCAATTCACTTAACTCCACCACATAAACATCAATAGAGTTTATTTTAATAAGTAATAACTAAAAAATATTATCAAATATATATATATATATATATTAATAACTAAAAAACTTATTAGTTATATATATAATATTATTTTAATCTAATATATTATATTTATATTTTTTTTTTTGTTGGGGAATCCCCGCGGGGAGCGGGGCGGGGAGAGCATTCCCCGCCCCCGCCCCTTCCAGCGGGGCGGGGAGGAATTTTTCCCCGCTCCCCGCCCCGCGGGGTGGGTGTTTCGGGGAATCCCCGCCCCGTCGGGGCGGGGTCCCGCGGGGAACGGGGATTCCCCGCCCCACTTGCATCCCTAGACTAATGTAGTATACATATAAATATAATATTTAAATTAATCTAAAATAAGATATTTCTTATTGTGAAATTTATAATGTGATATATATGATATATGATAAATAATAATTTTTTATATTTAAATAGTTATATATAAATATATAAATATAAATATATAAATATAAATATATATATATATATATATATATATATATATATATATATATATATATATATATATATATATATATATATAAATGTAATGTTTTAATTAATATAAAATAGGATATTTATTATTATTAAATTTATAATTTGATATATATGATATATGATAAATGATAGTATTTTTTATATTTAAATAGTTATTTTTAAAAATAATAATTGAATAAGTTCGATAAGATATTTACCATTATGAAATTTGTAAGTTTAATTTATCATAAAAAATAATCTATTTGAAATTTTCAATTAAATAGTTATATATTTATATTATATTATAATTATTCAATATTATATTATATATATATATATTATCAACGACAAATCACTGTAGTCAATTTCACTGCCTCCTTATGTTCTTTTTTAAAATTTTAAAATTTATTACTGAATAGTCCCTCAAAGTTTTTCAACTATTTTTAATCCATTCTTTTTGTTTCATTACATTTAATTTCTATTTTTATTGTTTCATTTAAAAAATGTAGGCTTGATTATGATTTAGCACCATCCCATGAGTATATATCCTTCCTCATAAAAAAGTTACTTTAATTTAATTTTTGTATGATCTTTTGTAGACGAAGTGGTAGTCCGAGGATTTGGAGTAACATTAGAGAGATGATGGAAATAAGATTAGAAGTGATGTTAGAATCAGGGATTTTGATCTCAAACATTAAATAAACTAAAAATATGAGGCCCGCATCGAAAAATTATACAAAACAACTTTAAAAGAGGGAAAAGAATAAAAAACCTCGAAGACACCAAAATTTCCAGCGCCATGGCAATGGATGATGGAGGAATGGTCAGCGACATGCATATTAATTCCTGCAAGTGGGCGTCTTAAGAATTGTTGTTGAGACATGTCTTAACCATTCAAAGTGACTTTTGTTGATGTTGTACCGTTGAAAAAGTAAATAAATAAATAAAAAAACTACCAGCCAATTTTGATGTCAAGCGATAAATATATGGTAAATCTATTAATAGTTTAAAGATGTGATGGTATGGATGCATAGAACTCATTTAGGAGATGTTTAGTTACATGTAATAATATATATACATTCTTTGTTCAGTACGTTGATGTGATCCATTGTAGTCAAAGAAAAAACACAAATAATGTTTCTTTGCATATTGACAAGGACCTCTCTATGGTTTATCATGGACACAAAAATCCCACTTTCTTATTTGTAAGATATTTTATTAAATCAATTAATTATGTTCAGGAGGTTACTTTAATTTGATCTTAAACATAAATTAATAATAAGAATCACTAAAAAGAGAAAAATTAAAATAAAAAAGAGATTACAATCATAAAAAACAATATACTTCACATAAACATCCACACAAAAACAAAAGGAAAACAAATAAAGACAAAAATGATTGACTAAATCCACCTCATGGTAGCAAACACCATAAAAAGAAGGAAGCATCTAAGATTCTAGATAAAAACATCTGAAAAGCATTAATTCAAGTGCATATCTAAACAAATTCAAGCAATAACAATATAAATAATTTCGTTAATAATTCTGAAATAAAAACATGGCCTTAAAAAAAAGAGAGAAGCGATGCAAAAAAAAGATTACATCATTGTTATCTTAGCACTTGAACCATAAGGATAATAAATATATCTTTAAATATATTTATATGAACTATATACTAAATTAAAAAAAAATGTGTGTTTGTGTGTGTGTGTATGGAGAGAGAGAGAGAGAGAGAGAGAGAGAGAGATATGATATTGATGACAGATAAAGATAAAGTAGAGAGCACAATTAAGACAACATGGAATAATAAGAGAGAGAGAGAGAGAGAGAGAGAGAGTGTGTGTATAGCAACAATTAACATTGCATATCGATGGACACAACTGACTTACAATGCATCAGGCTACCCGATCACCAAAGAAGACGATATAGAGGATCAACGAGATACTTAGGAGTACGAAGTAGACCATCGGGACGTTATGCAGCAGAGATTAAAAACCCTCATACTAGGAAGAGACATTGGTTAGGCACATTTGATACACCAGAGGAAGCAACATTTGCTTATGATATGTCATCAATTACCTTTAGTGGTATCGATAGAGCTCAAATTAATTTTTCCTATATGTTTCCTACTATGCCTTCTTCACCTCCTTCACTACCACCACCGCCACCTCCTCCAATACCACCTCAGCCATCTCCTCCAATACCACATTCGGTACCTCCTCCTTCGGAGGAGGAGAAGGAATATTATTTTGAATATGACTTTGAGATTAATAATCATGACGATGATTGGATCAATATTACTACCATTTTGCAGAGTTTTTGCCAATCGAATGCATTTTCTTCATCTTTTATACTACAACAAATATGATGTTCATGACTTGCAATGTTGTATTGAAGAATAAAAGTTATGTTCTTGAGAATAATAAAATAACTGAGGTGAGTTTTCTTATGAATAAAATAGGTTTTTAATTTAGTTATTTTTGTTAGAAGATGAATATAGATTAATCATTAAGACCTTTGTGAAAGTGATCAAAGACTTATATTATATGTGTGTGTGTGTGTGTGTAAGTACAGTTGCATTAATTCTCAAATGGGTTATTAACTATCATATTCTTTCATATATACTCATTGAATATATGTAATTTAATCAATTAAGAAATTCAGATAGGAAAAATATAAGCACAATAATGTAACAATTAATGATTGTATACTATAATGTCTATTAAAAAAATATAAAATGCATTTCTACCATAAAAACATATTCATCAACCATATGATAGTAGTAAAATATATTACTTTTTATACATATGGATTCATCTATTATGGTTTTCTCTTTTGGTGATTCCAGGTAAGGATTTATCCAGCACCTATCATTTGCTATTGCATATTCCCATCTCTGCTTGAAGAACATTAGCTTAGCATATACACATCTACATATTGATTTTTTTTCCTTTGTTACATTAATAGAAACTTCAACGAATTTCGAAAGAGATATTTTTAATTGGATGATGAAAATGAGAAAATTTAAATACTTAAAAAAAAAAACATAACTTGAAAACATGATCCTCCTCCTCTCTCTCTCTCTCCCCGACCCCCCCACCCCACCCCCCCTCTTTCCTTCACACCTACACCACAATAATTGAATCACTATCTTTATCTATAACCACACTAATATCCTCAATAAAAATGATTTAAATCAAAATTGTTTGCTTTGACATTGTAAATTGATATGATATATAATTGTTAAGTTGTTAGGGATTTTTTTTTTTCATCTTTTATAAAAGTATGTCAATAATGTGTAGGAGCATATCCCGAGGTGCAATCTAACGGTGAGACTTTAAGTATTGATTTATTTATTTAAATATTTACTGAAAGGATATCTACACATTGTTTGAAACTTAGTAACAAAGTTATCTATTAAAAAATTGGATGTACGACTTTGAATACAATCAATTTAATATGATGATGATGATGATGATGATGATGATGATGATATATATATATATATATAACAATGAGACTTTATGTATTGATTTATTTATTTAAATATTTACTAAAAGGATATCTACACAGCGTTTGAAACTTAGTCATAAAGTTATCTATTAAAAAATTGGATGTACGACTTTGAATACAATCAATTTAATATGACGATATATATATAAATTTATTTTCTTTCCTCTGTTTCAATAAAATTGTTTTAATGTTACAATATTAGAATTAAAGGAATATCAAATATTGATTATATTATGAATTAAAATTAAAAAAATTAATTTAGATGAGGATTTTGGAAAATAGCTGTATTTTTGAAGGGGTTTCCGGATTCCTTTGTTACATTAATAGAAACTTCAACGAATTTCTACTTCAAGAATATATTACATATAACATCCATTAAAAAAAGTACATCTATAATACAAGATTACAAATACAAAAAACTATAACAGAAAAATAAACTAAACAATTTTAATATTACATAAGTTTACAAAGCAAATTAAATTCATATTTCCATCTATAAGCTGAGCTGCAAAACTCTCTCACTAATTCATCTTCACCTAACCATCCATTATAAATAATATCATTGACATTCTTACCACAAAACTCTTTATCACACTCCCATACCTCTTTTTCCATTCATTTGTCTTCTACACTCCATATTATCTCTCTAACAAACTCTGCTACAACATATCGACAACTATTTATTATAGGATTACCTGATCTTCTGCTATCTATTGCTTTTGAAACATTACCTATTTTTTCCATAAAAAACTAAATTTAACATTGTTATACCAGAATTACGTCTCATATGATCTTTATACAAAATAATCCCAGATGCATATCCTGCAGGCAAATAACCTTTACAAGTTGCATTATGTAAATATTGGATGCCTGAATCCATTTTCAACTTTATAACTTCTACTTGCAAATCAATTTTAAAAATTAGTCCCTAATATTAATACTATAATTTATCTAACATTAATAAAAAATTGTAATCATAAATTTTTACCATGCCAAGTTTCAAACAAGCTTCTAGATTTCCACTTAATGCACAATTCCGAAGAAAAGTAATATATTCTTCCATACTAAGATACCATAAATTATACATCCGCATCATTTGTCCAATTCTATGGCTTTTGCATGCTTCATAAAAACCCTTGCAACTAGAAAAAAAATTACGTTATTATTTAAACAAATAGTTTTTATTTCTATTATATAAATGAATAAAATTACCAGCGATGCAAAAGTTTAAGATCATGAAGGGATTTAGAAGATGTTGAGACTATATATCTGAAAATCTCTTCAACCATATCTTGAGGAAGTTTTCCCAAAAAATCATTACGATAATGATCTGTCATGCTAAGCCAAACAAAAACATAATAATCACATAATCAAAACAAATAAAAAATAATCAAAGCAAACAATAATGCAAGAAGTACAAGAAAATACATATAACAAAAGATGAAAACCTATATGCTGAAAAGAAAGCTTATTGCAACGGAAGTATTACTACTCAATCTTTCTTTTGGTGTTAGAAAAAACAGTAATGATGATGATGAGTCTTACTGTATTGTTAGGGATGATGTTGATGATACTTAATCTTGCTACGCTGGAAGCCACAACACCACAGGTAATAGAAAATTACAAAGCCGGTGTCAAACTTGATAGAAGAAGGAGCCTTATAAAGTAGTGTTACCCTGAAATACATTGCTTTCCATTAAGACCTCATCTACTCCCCCCCAATTCCTCCAATAAAGGACAATGATAAGATAGAAAAGAAGATGAAATAGAGAAAGTAGTGGTTAGGGTTAAGAGCATGATTATTGTTGGGAGTGAAGAATAGCTAGAATTGGGGGGAAAAAAAATAATTATCCTATAAAAGATGGACAAATGTCCATCCTAAAAACAAGTTCAGAAGTCTCTCAATATAATAATAATAATGAAATGGTAAAAAAGAACAACTAGGTCCTCTGCCTTGGTCTTTGTTTTCCCATGTCAGTGCTATGATGATATTTTAAAATCACATCCTTGGTCATCATACAATCTACGAGGGAACGGACTGCTTTGCTCCATTACCAATGTCTTAGAGCATATTTCTTTATTTAGTCCATATATTTCTCTTTTTCCCCATATTTTGAAATATATATATATATATATTGTATGATGTAGGTATACATAGATATGTGCATGTAATATACATCTCTTTTTTTTATGTGGTATACATAGATATAAGCCTATACATACGTACATAAAGTATACATCTAGAGAAATATCATAAGCATTTGCTACTCACTCAAGCACTCACTCCCTTTTTCTCTCCATCTCTCTCTATATATAACCAATTTAAAAAGGAATAAATAAATAAGCATAATTAGATCACCTTAAGACCCCACCTACTACCACATTGCAAAAATCTATATCTTACCTTTACTTCACATGCTACTTTATTGTTTTCTAACGAATTACTACCCAGGTTTTAAAATAATAAACTTTAACAAAACATATGAAAAATTCATTATTTGATTTATTAACATTTAACACATTACTTAAAAAATATATATATGTTATCATAATCTTTTACTACTTATACTCACTCCCTCTCCATATCTATCTATCTATCTAACTATCTACTTATCTATCTATATATGTTTTTAATCTAAACTTTTTTAAAAAAATATAACTATCTCTTATTTATATTTATATTTTTTTGTTCTAAAAATTATCAATTTGTTATACACATCGTAGTATGTATGGTTAAAAAACTCATAAATTCTCAAAAAAAATGTTGAAAAAAATTATTATGACATATATTAATATTTAATAAATTATGTTATAAATATAATATATGATTATTGAATAAATTCCCCCTACTTACAATTCCTATATATATATATATAAACAATCAATTTATTAAATAAAGAAAGAACAACATAAGCTAATAATAATTAAAAAAGAAACACTCAAAAGATAAAAAAAAACCAAACAAAAGATAAACATCCACACAAAAATAAAAGGAAAACCAATAAACAAAAAAATGCATTAACTAAATCCACATCTTGGTAGAAAATGCCATCAAAAGAAGGAATAGCATACGAATTGATAGAGACATCTGAGAAGCATTGGTCAAAGTTATTATCTGCATAAATCCAAGCAATAACAATTTAAAAAATTTTATTAATACTTCACAAAAAAAAAAAAAAAAAACTCACACACTGAAACAAAGATAGAAGAAATACAAAAAAGATAACACCATTGTTACTTTAGCACTTAACCCATATGTATAACAAGTTTAAATATCTTTGTATGAACTATATACTAAAGTTTGAATTGAAATATATATATAATGAAACCATAAAAACTAGAAGAACATAGAGTGTCAGAGAGAGAGAGAGAGAGAGAGAGAGAGAGAGAGAGAGAGAGAGAGAGAGAGAGAAGAAAAAAAGATAAAATAATGATGGCACAAAGCAGAGAGCACAATTAAGATAACATGAAATAATTCTTTCACCATTATTGATTAATTATACTCTCTCTCTCTCTCTCATGTCATCTTCTCCATCTTCATCTTTATCATCTCTTCATCGTACCATCACTATATGCTCTCTCTACGCATTATGCCAACCTTATAAAATATATCAAAACAAAAATGCATAATATTTCATATAATAAATAATTAATTAGGTTTATATGCATGCAACTTTCAACAATCTACCAAGGGAAAAAAAATATAAAACAATAAAATATATAATCAACTTATACTAATATATAACTATACATTACATAAATTATGTTAATTATATACTTTAATTATGAAATAGGAAAAATATAACAAACCACTCAGAGCCAAATAGCACCAGTTTTTTTCAACATAGGAATAAGCTTGCCAGTAACATGAATAGCTATGAGCTGATCCAAACCCCCAACCAATTTTCTCCCAATGAATATCATTGGAAACAACGGTGCAACCAAAGTCTTATAATCTCCTCTAAGAGTCCTTCCAAGGTTATGCATTAATGTCATCCTCGCTACAACCTCTTCACTAACTTCATACATTATTGGATAAGCTTTCAATTTTTCCAACAATCTCTAAGTAACGTAATTCATGTGACAACCTCTTTTACCTACAATCACCACCATACTTCCCTCCACAATTGGTATCAAACCTTCCTCTTTGATTGCTACCATTAGTGATTGCTCCATCACAATCTTTCACTCTCAAAGAGTTTCAAATGTAACATATCCTGTTATTTCCACCATATTCATTATATAATATAATATTATATATTATTAGATATAGAATAAATTATTTATATATCATAAATATACACTGACATTACCAATGTGTTATTTGTATTTATTCTCTTCACTCATAAAACTATTGAAAATGTATAAAAGACTGATCTTAACAAAATCTTACATATGTAAAGACAATCAACAAATTAAATCGTCCAAAGTATTTTTCAGACAATAATATAAAAATATACAAAAATTTACAGATGCTTATTATATCATGATTTTTTTTAAAATATCATATATAATAATATTAATAATATTAATAATAACAATCACATAACAATTATTCACAAAAACATAATTCAAATTATTTAAAATAGAGGAAAACCTTTTCAAGAGATAGAAATCAAACTAAGAGTATCTAAACCTAACCTAAAACTATATAATATATATTTCACTATCATAATAATATCTCACTCATATATTCTACCTTTGTCATCCCCGTCTTTTCAAACATTTTGTAATTAAGAAGAAAACATCCTATAAAAAATAAGAATTAAACTAAAAGAATCTAAACCTGTACCCTAATTCCTCCCAAAAGAATTAATGCCGCATTTAAAGAAAACATCCCATCAATAGATACGAATCAAACTAAGCGATTCTAGACCTAGGGCTAAAACTATATAATATATATTACACTATAATAATAATATTATCTCAGTCAAACAATGTACCACTTTCGTCCGTATATAAACAAAAAGATATGATTGAAACATTTTTAAATAGAAAAAACAAATCCTATCAAAAGATATAAATCAAACTAGCAAAAGTTAACCCTATGGTCTAGGAAAGCGACTCGCCAAAAAAAAAAAAAAAAAAAAAAGAGGAGAGATGGAGAGAAGGTGAGAGATCTAGCCGTTAATTACAGTGGCTAGGGTTTGAAAAAAAAAAAAAAAAAAAAAGCTCTTTCCATCATAACAAGATATTTCTCTTCCAACCATATCAGAACAAATGTTCATCAAACAAAAGCTTAATATATATATATATATATATATATATATATATATATATATATATATATATATATATATATTTGGGTGATGAGATTAAGATTGAAAGATCATCTAAGCCTAGCAAACCAATTTGTCGGTGAACAAGAAGAAGGAAGAAAGAAAGAAAGTAAGAGATCCAGCCATTGATTGCGGTGGTTAGGGTTGGAGAGAAAAAAAAAAAAGAAAGCTCTTTCAATCATAGCAGGACATGTGGTTTCCAACCATAGCAGAATAAATATCCATCAAAGTAAAATTTGAAGAATAGAAATTTTAGGGAGATAAGAATAAGATTAAGTAAATATATTAAGATTAAGCATATATATATTTATGTATTATAAAACATGTGAGCAAGAAAAAAAAAACCTTTCCATACATATCTACATTTGTTTATATATATATATATATGCTTTCTAAAATTATAATGATAGTCTATCTTTGCTTAATTTTAATCATTATATCACCTTAAACATAGTATATGCCTTAAATATATATATTAAAAAAAAATACTAAAACATAAAAAACACATAGTCATTTTATCAAGCTTAATATTTTTTAATTAACTACTACAATGTTTGTCAATCTCCATCTATTAATCATTTTATTTTTATCCTTCCAAACATTTCACAAAATCTGACATTCTTGCAACTTTATGTTGTTTCAATTATGTCAATAAGTGACATGACACAACAAGCTAAGGCTTTTAATAATGCATAGGTATTAATTTATTCTCAATAAAGCTAAACTGTATTCTCCACATATAATGGATGATATCTATTCAAATCATCAGTGTTTCAACCTAACCAAAAAAAAAAAAAAAAAAAAAAACTGAAAAGGAAAATGGAGGAAGAAAAGAAAAGCACTGCATCCAAGTTCAAAACAATATGTGTTTTTTTGTGGTAGTAGTGCAGGAAAGAAAAAAAGTTATCAAGATGCTGCTATAAATCTTGGCAAAGAACTGGTTTGGTTTCCATCTACATAATTATTATCATTTATTTTGCAATTCTCCTCCTTCCTTTTCCCCTCTCAATTCTTCTTCTTCTTGAAATATAAGTAAGTTTTTGAACACCATTGAAATATTTTACTGAATATTACCATTGTCAGGTGTTGAAGAACATTGATTTGGTATATGGAGGAGGAAGTATTGGATTAATGGGTTTGATTTCTCAGACTGTATTTAATGGTGGTAGAAATGTTATAGGGTATGGATCTCTTTTCCCCAAACATTTTCAAAAAAGAAAACCTCCATTTAATGAAAATTTGCTAAAATTATTAACGAAATCTTTTCTCCATGTATTTAGTGTATTTCGGAAAGCTCTAATGGGTAGAGAGGTATGACAATAAATTGTTTCATTTTTCTCCCATTCTTTCTGATGTGTATATTTTTTCCATGCCCTTTAATGAAAAAACATATCCCTGCATTTGTCCACACATATGAAAACATATTCTATAATACTATATTTGTATGTAATTTTTCATTTTCCCATTTGAGTTTCAGATCACTGGTATCACTGTCCGAGAAGTAAAACCGGTTATAGACATGCACCATAGGAAAGCAGAAATGGGTAGCTATACTGATGCCTTTATTGCTTTGTCAGGTTAGTATATAAATTGCATTTATTATCACTTAATATCACATATAATGAAAACTAATTTTCTTTTTTTTTTAATATCGAATATACATTAATGCTTGCAATTCAAACTTTCAATGAGAAATTCAATGGAAATATACTTTTCTCATGTTGATAACTGAAAATGCGCATAAATTAGCTACTATGAAATTTGTATTATGTATCTATTTGCCAAGCTTACTAATGAACAACATAGAACACTAATCTACCATTGAAAAAAAAAATATTTTCAAAATATTTTAATTTTGTTACCACTCTTTTATCACTCATTATACTTAAAATTCACATATTCTTTAATTGATTATTATATCTACTTTCTTCTAATAGATAACTATAAAAGCAAAAAATAAAAAAATTACTCATTTAAGTATATTTTTTTAATGTTTAGGAGGTTATGGAACTCTTGAAGAGCTTTTTGAAGTAATTATTGGGCACAATTAGACATACATAACAAACCGGTAATTTGATCTCGATGTTCTATATACATGCATGAAATTATAAAAAGAAGATACATAACTTATTCTTTGTTCCAGATTGGTTTGCTAAATGTTGATGGATATTATAACTCGCTACTTTCATTCATCGACAAAGTTTTAGAAAAAGGGTTCATCAACCTAGCTGCACGACAGATCATCATCTCTTCTTCAAATGCAAAGGAATTGATTGAAAATCTCGAAGTAATAATTATAAACTTTTGAATACTATTTACAACATATTTCTTTTCAATCATTATTATTGATTATTTTAAATTATGATTACAGGAATATTCCCCACATTCATCTTATAACTCGCTACTTTCATTCATCGACAAAGTTTTAGAAAAAAGGTTCATCAACCTAGCTGCACGACAGATCATCATCTCTTCTTCAAATGCAAAGGAATTGATTGAAAATCTCAAAGTAATAATTATAAACTTTTGAATACTATTTACAACATGTTTCTTTTCAATCATTATTATTGATTATTTTAAATTATGATTACAGGAATATTCCCCACATTCATCTCCCAAAATCCCATCTTTAGGCACTCTGATTGACCTCAACCTTCCGTTGCCATGGATGCCAACGTTGAACACTCCACTATCTCTGATACACATCCATGATGGCAACCATGAGTGGAATGAAATTGTGTCACTTTTTTTCCTTTTTCTGTTCACTTTTTTGTTTTTTAGTTGGAGATGAGAACTTGAACAACTTTTTTTGTATTAATACAAGTGAGTTTGATCGCTAAAACTAAACTAGAATCATGAGGACCTTGCATAATATCATCTTAAAGACAACATTGCTATTAAATTAATACTTATGTGATGATGAGTTGTAACAAATTCTCTTGAATGATGAAGTGTCTATATATATATATATATATATTATTTCAATTCTTACAACAAAGAAGAAAAAAACCAAGTAGAAGGCTTAATACTTAAAATTGTTTTTTCTTTTGAAGTATTGAAATGAAATCATTTTCATTATTCAATAAACAATATAACATATTCAAGTAATATATTTCCCAACCTTTCATATATTGCGAATATACTTCTCATAATGAAAATGATTTTTTTTATTTTAAAAAATGACATTAACAATTTTTAAAATTTACACTATTTTTGTGATTTTCCTTTTAGATATAGTCAACCCGCAGCGTTAGCGCGGGTTCATAAATCTAGTATAAATTCAAAGGTAAGAGTTAAATTACCAAAAGTGCACTTACATGTAAAGGCAACAAAATATGATATCACAATCATAAAAATGAATTTACCTTATCAGTAGAGTTCCTTGCACACACACACACACACACAAAGCATGTAACAATCACTTTCATTTGGCAGAGAAAATATATGAAACTGTTCACTTAATCACAACATTGTTAGGATCATACAGTACTACTAAGTTTCCCAGTATTTGTTTCTTCTCAATCAATTGCGATGCAAACTGTTAAGATTTTACCAGGTTGCAACATGACCAATGAAAGCGTATTTACATGTACGAAGGAAACACAAATCTACACTCATTCTCTTTGCATCGGTTTGCATACAACAAACAAGGTATCACAAAACTAAGACACTCTTCAGACAAACCAACACAAATCCCAAACCTTAGTAATACTACTTGCAAATCATTAGCAAGAATGCATCCATATCTGCAGTTTATTTCAGGTTTTGTTTGACCAGAACATCACATTAGCATGGTTGAAAAATTACCAGATTAGGAAGAACATCGCGTTGAAGTCTCCTTAGCCCACCGGCAGTCACTTTGGTGAAATCCAGATAAAGTGATCTCAAATTCTTCAATGGTGTAAGATGACACAGACCAGCATCAGTTATGTCAGTATTATATGTTAGGTTCAGCAAACACAAGGCAGTCAATCCTGCAGAGGTGGCAAAGTACAAGATAAGGGAGCAAAATAAGCATCTGGAAACCAAAAATGAAGAATAGTTTATGCTGTGGATCTTTATCGCAATACCAGAAATCCTTCCCAATGTCACATCTGTGATACCAAAGTTATACGACAAATTTAACAGTTTAAGTGAGGTAAGGTCTTTGATGCTTCTGGTGCCAGCATCATTAAGAAACCCATCGGATATCTCAAGGGACTGCAGATTCATGAAACCTGTTCGTCATAATTTAAGCATAAAAAAAATAAGTAATATTTAGATCACCACCTTCAATTTCTGAAGTGTTCACAGAGAACTCCACAAATGTCTAAGACAGTATGTTCTTTAGGGCATTGGTCGAGAATGACATTAAAGTGGTTCAATCTAATATGATTAGGCAATATGACATGATTTTTGATATAATATAAACTGTACCTGCATGAATGCACAGACCAGCTAAACTTTACTTACACGACCTGATTCTGTAACATATTGAGGTATGTATTGAACCAGTTTATGAGTTAACCAGTTTATTGAAATATGGGACAATTAAACTGAGAATAAAGTGCATCTTGTGCAACATTGAATATGTTATATTGTTAAGTTTTTTGACTCTTTATTTTAAGGATTTACATAGGTATGAATATGGTATACAGATTAAACCAATTAACACAATCATATAACACCAAAAATACTAGACTACAAAGTGTCTGAACAGATGGACAGGTGGTGTCTGAAACTGAACTAGGAAAATAAACAAAATTTAAAAAAAAAATAAAAGAAATAACTTTATCTACATTTTAAGTTGTCCAATCCAAAACCAAAAAATGCACAACCAGATAAATCCAGATGAGTTAATCCAATAAGACCTGCATGAACATTAAAAGAAAGATAAATTAAACAAGAAAAAGAAATCTAAATTGACCACCCATCTGAGTATGTGTGCATGTGCGTTTTCTTTTTACATTTTTGTCGTTTGGTTCATTTGTAAATTAAAATAGAAAACCTTGATTTTCACAACGATAGGGTGCATAAAGGAACACTGAAACAAATAAATGCCCTATATTTATAACTTTTCTCCTTCATATTTGGAAGCTACTACAGTTATAATCCCTAAAGTTGTGAAATTAGGCTCTCTTGCTCTCTTTACAAACCACCAGATGTAAAAGAAAGCAACAGTAAAAGGACAATCTAATAGATTTCTATGGAGCATGGTATCAAAATTTAAAAAAAAAATGTCTGGCATAAGATCAATACGAGTAAAAGCTTGGGAAAAGTAAATTGAAAGCTTATATTACTATTTTGCCAAAAATAAGCATATTTAATATGCCAATCAGCATGAAAAACTGGAAATTTACCAGCATCACCATTAATTTGAGGATTATAGCTTGGAAAAACCACAATAGAAGAGAAGATATTTTACCCTGACCAAATGATCAGAACAGACTTTTACATGACAACATGAGTCCAGCATGGTAATATTTGCAAATGTGCTTACTTGAAAGAAAACGCAGGCCTTCATCTGAAGTCACAAGATGGCCCAGATTAAGTGACTTAAGGGATGTCAAAGTAGATAATGCTGTTAAACTGTTTTCATTGACTGAAGTGCAAGACAGATTGAGATTCTCCAAATTGCGCAAACCTGAGAAAAATGAAAACTGTCATGATAATCACAAGTACGAGTAAGTAAAGTATATGGCTCAGAATGAAGAAGCATTTAATTACATAATAAGACAATCAATGACATGTATTTTGATATAACAAAGAATATATGCAGCATGTTCTGCACAAAACAAATCAATCAGGCCAAAAACAAAATTGTCAAAAACAGCATTTGGAGACCTATCTTCAGGTTTTTCAGGTTTTTCAAGCAATTGGTTTGTTTTTACTTACCGGAGATTTTCCATCGTATTTGGCAACCTGTTGAAGTGCATGGACAATATAAAATGGTGGGTGTGCAATGTTGCCATCATCTACTGACCCTAATTTCCCCATGGGATGATGCCTTTTTGAAAATGACTAGTCAAAATGTCTTTTCCTCATTGCTATTGAGCAGATACATTATTTATTGTTCAAAAAAATAGAATACAATAATGAAACTAGGAGCATGAATGCCTACTGGATTGATGACTTAAGTAGCTAACACAAAGTATTATTCAAGCAAGCAACAGAACTAATGACTCACAATATAATACTGGAAGTTTAATTTTTCACAAATGGCAGCATGAAGTAATAATATCAAACAATGCAATATTTCCACAAAAGTAAGTATAATTGCACAAAATATACATCACAATTCACATTTTTAAATGATATATATATAATAAACCATAACCAAACAGAAGTTCTAAAAATATCATCTTCTTTACAAGCATACATGGATATTAAAACAAGATTCATAGCATAACTAAAAAATATATTGAAACTTGTATCTCCTAAGTTACTGTTACTGCACCTTCCAGCTCTTAATAATAATAAAAACAAGAAAATAATGAAAAAACACAAGGTACTCAAGGTTCTAGCCATTTATTTCCAAAATTATCATCCATACCAAATTCTTCTGAAAGGAGACATCTTATAACCGCCTCTTTATCTTAGTCAACCAATAAAAGGGTCAGCCTTAGCCTTAGTTATAATGACCATCTATTCCAATATGAATGCACCAAGTTCAAGATTTACTAGAATATAAATTAGCTCTCATTCATTTGGGAATCATCAAAGCAAACCTTCACCAATCCCTCCTGTTGCTAAGGGCCTGCATTACTTTTAGTATTTGGTATAATGAATTCTTGACTGTTGTACCTTCAGTGCATTACTTCCCACAGAAGAAAACATCTTTTAAAAAAAAAGAAAAAAAGAAAAATCTGTTTATACAAGAGACCACATAATTGTTTGTAACTTAAAGTGTTCTTTAAATGACTGTTAGAGACCAAAAATTGTGATCATGTTGTTCTATACACAATACAACTTGGATTGATATTCATAGCAGGGACAGAATAATCACATAATCATCAAAGCAATGAAATATTAGTGTGAATGGCAAACCTACAAAACTACTGCAAAGAATAGCAAACTTTACAAACTGAAATAACACACAAGTAAATTATGTAATTTTGTATGTGACATTCAATGAAAGGCAAACCAGAAAGATGACTCAGTGCTTCCACTCTCGTTTCTGACAATTCCAAAGTTCTCAATGATGTCAGTCCTGCAACAACAGATGGAAACATGCAAAGAAGGACTTGAGGATTCTCAGGATAATTATGATAGTTGTCACAATGTTCAGTGATGGATATTGTTCTCAAGCTATGCACAAAATGGAGGCTGGAGCAAATGAAGAATTTGAACCCACTGAACATATTGCTAACCTAAATGCAGAATTGTCGCACTCACCTTTGATGCTCAACAGACCTTCAGAACTAATTTGACAAGATTCCAAGTTCAAACTCTCCAGGTTAATTAAGCCTGCAATTAACAAATCTGACGGCTGAAAATTGCATGACTAGTTGAGAAAAGGATGCCAGTAAGTTTATCTTGTTAGGCCTAGAGGTGAAAACTTGAAGGCATATTTCCGGTTCATCATTAAGTTTAACGATGATGCCATCATTTAAAATTAAATTTGCTAAGCACACTTTGCCTCTAGCGAATTTAAAATTTATTAGAACAGAAAGAGAAGCTAATTTAGAAAATATGAAGATAAAGTAAGAAAACTAATTATATATAGAGAAGAAGGAAAGTAACCAAAATTACAGAGCAGGATAGTGACGCTAGGACTAAGAAACTGAAAACAGGTAAAACAGGAAAACCAAACCAAAATATGGAGCATACAATCTTACAAATAGAAGTAAAATGTAAGAACTGTGTGCTAGATATAGTACATACACATTGAAGAAAACCGTGGAATATTAAAAACTATGTGCTCACCTTTTAAATTCATCAAACATGCATTGGTGATTCCGTTGTACCCCAGATTAAGGTCCTTCAACTGAATAAGCGCTACAGTAGTATTACATAGCTAGATTCAGACCGGGTCACAAATAAAATGCTCCTTTAACTCTGAGTAGAGTGAATAACCAGAAGCAACAACAGATAGCGCTTAAGGAAAAGTTGAGCATGATGTTTAACGGTGCAAAAAGCATCTGTATAAAACAATCATTAAACTTGTAGTAAAATATCAAACTTAATGATCTCTCATTCTCAAAAAACATACCAACCAATATTTATCATGTTTGAGCCTCTGATGATCTACATTAAATGCTCATCATTGAATCTCTTAGAGGCAATCACTTAAAGGCAAACCCACCTCTTTATTACCATTGACGATTTGCAAGAAAATCAGAGATGACGGGAATATTCACAAATAAAGGCCAGGGCTTTCAGCTATTAGTGTCTGAGTGATTACCAAAAACTTAAACAACATATAGCATCAGATACAGTTTTAAAAAATGGGCAATATATGAATTCTTTTACACCAAGGTAACTAAGAAAAACATATAAAGTGCAAATGACATGTGGGACAAAAAAGAGAACTCATATGGAATAATCAGGAATCATCCTTCATTGAGAAGAAACATTCACATACTTGTGATAGCTTATTATTTTTGTAGCACTAAAAAGCCATCGTGATTTCTTCTACTAATTTACAAGGATGAGTATCAGCCAATTTTAGAGCTTTAATAAATCTAACATCATAAAAATAACTCGATCGAATAATCAGGAATCATCCTTCATTGAGAAGAAACATTCACATACTTGTGATAGCTTATTATTTTTGAAGCATTAAAAAGCCATCGTGATTTCTTCTACTAATTTACAAGGATGAGTATCAGCCAATTTTAGAGCTTTAATAAATCTAACATCATAAAAACAACCCAATTTGTCCTTTACTTGGCGCTCATATCTATTGGTCACTCGGTCTTCAATAGAGGCACTCCTTTCTGCTTCACAAGTCAAAAAGTCCACCTTCATATAATGTTGGTATAAAGTTATGCTTGAAACTAGATGATGCCAACTCTAAGTTGAAGTACATAATTAGAACAAAATGAAACTAAGTGTATAACCATTTCCTTACAATCCAACCAAACTTCAATTAATTAATAGTGTACATGCATAGGTGCCCTTCAATAAAGGTAGACCCAAAACTATAAATTGAGATGGCATACCAGTCTTGGTTAAAAAGTCAAATAAAAATAACTTAAGAACTATTTATTGTATTACCTTGCCTTAAAGTACCTGATAACTGGCCTTTCCATCGAAATAATGTATGGGTTTCAGAAGCCAGTAATCTATCTAAAACATGAGCAGATAGCTATACATATTTGCAGCAGAATACTAATAGCTTAAGCATGGTCAGTACACACAATAATTATGAAAATCAAACATAGAATAATTGAAACAAACAGAACCTTCATGGAAGTGTACCATTACAATATATGTACCCTACTTTGCAAATTACCATCTCCAACTCTGTAAATATTTCATGAAACAATTTCAAGCTTCCAACTCCTGGTAGTATCCACATATTCTCTTTAGACAATCAATTCCCACTTCCCTTCTAATATTGCAAGTACATGCAATCAAATATTGTGAAATCATAATTGGCAACTATGAACAAATTCCAAAAAATCTAAATATATTTAATAACTTATCACATGACTGTGACAATGTTAATGACTAACTGATGAAATATTTATAGATCGTACAAAGAAAAGGTCATATCATGCCAACAATTCTTGAGCATGTCCAGCATCTCAACACTAGTTGCAGACTAGACATGCAAACAAAGGCACAAAGAAGGGAAAATGGAGCTAGGATATAGTCAAATTAGCAAAAGCACACTAGAAGAAGTAGCATTTTTCAAAATTATTATATGAATTATATATCCAGATGAATATAATGGGTGTCAAGTCATCAAAATATTAAACTGACTCACCAGAAAGTTTTTGACACCCCACGTCAGATAGACCACATCGATTGAGATTTAATTGCAACAAAGAAGTAAAACCTGCAGATAAAAAACCTCTGTAATTTTATCAAACCCAAAAACTAACAGTAACTCCATAATTAAGAATATTCCACATTTAAGGTATTAAACCATGATTATAACAGCAACCGAAACGAGACAGAAAATAAAAAACAATTTGTACACAAGCCTTTTGAGCCATTTGCATGTTATTAAAAAAATTAAAAATAAACAAAAAACAAGATATCAATTCAATGTTTGCCATCAATAAATAAAACTCACAGCTAGTCATGAGCAAGTAAGATGAGAAAATTGAAGTCATCCGAGCACAAAAGAGTTCTTGTGTTAGATCCTTTCTTCACTTTACCAACAGAATAAATAATTCACACCACATAATTATATCCAAAAATGGAGATTAGGAAACAATTACTATATCTTTAACTTGTGTAAGGAAATCAAGAGGCATTCTAGAGTTAGCAAAGAACATCTTTTTCCGAAAAATATTAGCATAGAATTCCTTTTACAAGTTTCAAGAGGGAAATAGTACAAATGGGATATATGAGATCATTTTAAAGCTTTAAGACATGGAAGGAATATATCAAATCAGTATTACTACAATGTACTTGGTCTAAGGTCCTTTCTTATGCCTTCACTGGTGAAATTTCTACATTAAAGCTAATAAAATCCACCTCTAATTACCTGAATTAATATGGTGCATCTTTGCCATGTAAAAATATAAATGCGTTCAATAATAAATTTCTTAATTGGATCAAAATAAGTTGTAAAAAAATCATGAAATAGTGAAAGATAGAACAATAGGAGTAAACTCCTAAATAAGTGTAAGTGCCTCTTACGTCAAGCTCTCAGTGATAAAAGTTTCAGAAGAAATAGAAACCTGAGATAGTTTCCAACGAAGCAAAAGTCACAGGGCAACCCAGCAAGTCTAGATAAGAAAGTTTATGCAAACCTAAAAGAGTACAAAAATCATGAATAAGACTATGCATGTTATAACAACCAATCCATTGTAACAATATAATGTGTTGAAATATTTTTGAGATATTTACCCCTCAAGTATAGAATACCAAAATCTGTGACTTTAGTACATGACATCTTTAGCTCGTTTAAATTTGTTAAACCTGAACCAAGTTAATACATGTATATATGGCAATGCTTAACCAAAAGTGAAAATTTGAAGTTGAAAGGCTCATACAACTAGAAAAAAGAAGAAAGAGGGCATGAGGATTCATGCAAGAAAACGAAAAAAAAGTCAAAATATAACCAAAAATTTTACGTGGCCAATATGTACTTTGCAAGTATAAAATGATAACTCTAACCATTGTGTTAATCTACAAAAGTAGATTTCAGGTAAATAAAAACCAATAGGCAGATCAGTAGATGCCTGGACATTTAAATAAAATGAAAAAAGCTGAAATCTTAAGGTACTTGCTGAGCATCTGCTTAGTGAAAAAAATCAATACTTAGATGTAGAAAAACTAAACAAGTTGCAGGTACAACCACAAGGCTAAAAAGGTGCAATCCAAGGATAGAAAACATTAACAACCTAATAGTAATCCTTTATTTACACTTTAAAAACTGATTTCTACCATAATTATTGATCTGTTTAATTTTAATAAGCTTTCCATTTCAACATTGAAATTAATGCAAGTCTAACCTTCACTAAAACCATGATTAGAAGCATGCAACATCAACTGTGTTGATCATCCAAGTGACATTTGTAAAAGCATATTTAAGTTTTTAGAATTTTATGCAATAAAGTATCACTTACCTTGAACATTCTCTAAAAGCAAATTTGAAGAAGAATTAATTAAAAATATTCCCATCTTTAGAAATTGTAAATGCATTATTTATATTGAATAATTAAAATAAGGAATCAAACCAAATAACCTCTTAACAAGAAGTTGCAATTCCAGTAAAATAATGAGTAATTTGCAATATCTTCTTAAGTTGTGCCAGAGGAGATTTAGACCATACTTCATGAAATGTTTCTTTTTTAAGTAATAATTCTTGCAAAATTAATTCCATATAAAAACAAAAAGCTAATGTAAACTTATTATATATAAAAAAGTTAAGATAATGGGAGCAACCTGAAAGATGCTCCATGTCTTCATCTGTCACGCTATTGCAATACTTAATATTAAGAGACTTAAGTTTTGTTAAACCTGAAACAAGAACATTGATTAGAGACTTTAATGAATAATTTTCATTAAAAAAATTGTGAATATATTGAAATTTGCAATTAGATTATATAAAAAGAAAAGAAAAAAATTGAAGTGCAAGTAGATGATTGACGGAGATACATTTGCATCAATATAAATGTTATGCATTCAAGCAAACATCAGAGCCATTCTTTAATGGTACTATAAGATAGTTTTTATGCAAGAGCTAGACTAATATCACACCGATAATTGTCCAAGATTTCTAAGGCTCATGGCCGTGGTTCTTATTTGCCATGGTTCTTGTTTTATTTCTATTCAAAAATTAGTCAAACGTAAACCTATTTGTAATAAACATATAGTGATAGGCAATATTCTAATCTAATTCACAATTTAGTGCATATCAACAACCAAGTCCCACTATTTTTTTTTTACTGATAATATTTGCAGAAATTTCCCCACGTAATCATTTGTGGGAATAACTTTTGGTGTTTCTAATTTAAATTATCTAGGTTTACAAGAATTTTTTGCTTTAAAATAATTTATAATGGAATCAAAATATTATTTAAAATTCTTCTTTAATATCATTGTACCGGTACTTCAATTAGATCAGAGAGTGCTCGAGAAAAAGGAACGTCTGCAATTCAATTCCTACATTAGGTATGTGGGTGGGTAGGCATTGTGTGGAAGACCATGTTAGTATTTGGGGATCTAAACAAATAATTAACATGACTCACATGAAAAAGAAAAGATTTTCAAAAGTAAATAAAGGAATTCACATTATTATAAGATTACTGGTCAAAGACATAAAATCATATGTCAATTTTATATTAAGATTTTCTTATGATTGTAGGTTCATGGCTTTTATTAGGGCAAGCTCCTTATGTTTATTATCCCAGACAATGTAATGAGAACGTCTGGTTAAGAATAAGTGCAAATAGGACAAAACAATAAGCTAAATAATTTCTTTTATTGATTTCATGGAAAAAGTAATTTCTTCCTCCGACCATGGAATACACAAAGTCTAACATTGCCTAAACACACAAAATAATGAGTTTGTTTTCACAATTGACCTATTTCTTAGTCTAGAAAAGTTACCCTGGTAATACATAATGTTATCAAGGAACAAAGTATAGGACATTAGAATTGTGATTTGAAGTAAAGCCTATGAAGCACGGACACTCCGGGAAGCTTGGCGTACCCGTGTCGTACCCATGTTGGACACACGGATACCCGGACACACCATGGACACCTCCAGATATTCATATGCTTTGTAAATGATTTTTTTAAATTACTTGTGTATATTTTCTAATTACTTCCCAATACACAAGATCACCAAATTAATCTATAAGTAAATATATGACATATGTTACATGAAAACTATATAGATTTGTATTTATAACAAATATTTTATATAAATATATAATTTTTTTTGTAGCCGTGTCCTGCCGTACCCGTGTCCTTAATTTTTAGAAATTACCGTGTCGCGGTGTCCGTGTCGTGTCGTATCGTGTCACCGTATCCGTGTCCATGCTTCTTAGAGTAAAGCAAATCATCATCAATCAAGTAGAACAAACTTTCATTTGGCTCATACGTTGTTGATGAACCCACAAACTTCTCAGCAATAAATAAAGTTGAAAGAGAATTTTTTACTATTTCAACTGTAGACTCCATCCTTCAGTAGTTTTTGTTATATGTGGAGGTCTAATTTAGGTGGAACAAGCCAAAAAAGAAAATTCAGAATAAGTTCGCACATAAACTAATTTGACTTGATTGTCACTAAATTAAGCATCAAGCAGAAAAAATTTGACTCTTTTAGGTTTCACCCATCACCGATGTATCCAAATTTGGACAATTTCACACACATTGTACACTGATTGCAGAAAAAAAGAATGACAATTCCCATAGAAGTCATTCCAATCGGGTGCAATCCAATACATACTAGCTCTTTATAAGGGAAAATAGCAGAGTAAATGAAATCATCTCGACATGTAAAAAGCGTAGTAGATGGATAGGTGAATTATGGATAGAGTAAAACAAGGGGCAGATGGTGAGAAAATTGAATGGCTATAATGAGGCCATATAGGCTACATCTTGCAAGAGACATAACTGCATAAGCATAAAAGGACCAAAGGTGCTTCAAGAACTTACAAAAGGGGCATTATGCACCGTATTCTTTTTAGCAAGAGCTTCAGGGCATGCGCCAATTTAATGTGGGAGCAACGCCATTCAAGAGAGAAAAATGTGTTTCTAAATGGATTTTAAAAGTATAATATAGCTAATACAATTTAGTTAATACAGTTAAAAGTATGAAGACTATAATGCACATATTCATTTCTGATTTATGCGAGAATATAAATTTTAATTAGAATGGATCAAAACATAAGCAATGTCCAAAATGGGCTATATTTAAATTGAAAATTTAAACAATGATAATTATAGTTATTAAAATTCTTGTACCCATCATCTTCTAAAAAAAGCTTCACAAATAACAAGACATAAGAGCATCCTTTTCCATGTATTCCCTTTCCACGGCTTCGAAGACAGCCATTAAGGGATGTCCATTCATTGCACATAAACCATTGTGAGTGTTTCGTGAAGTTTAACTAGTTCTTTTTCTTGCAAGATAAATTCCCTTACTAGTTCCTCACAAAAAGAACTAGCAGGTTGCTGAATCATTTATAAATTTGCAGCAAGGAGAATATTGGTTCCTAAAGTGAAAAAGTTCATATCCTAAAGTGAATCATTTATTCAGTTTCAGCACTCTTTGGCAACTGCATGACACCATTTCACTCGTGCTTATATCCCATAATATAATGGCGTGCGAGCAGACAGTGTTCAAATACCATTTCACCGTTTTGGTCGTATCTTTTTTAAAGTTTGTAATGGCATTGACAGCCTGTCTGCTATTAGCAAATGGTCATCCATGCCACCTCAATCGGGGTTAAAAGTACAAGAGCTAAGTCCACAAACAACTGTTCTAACAAAATATGCAAAACCAGATAACTTAAATATGTCATGCATATGACTGGTCTCACACATTATTCAATTGGCATTACTATATGCAGCTGGAGAGTTCAAGGTAAGCTTAGCAATATATTAAATCGATGGAGAAAAGGAAATAAACCTCTCAAATGAATTAGTCCCCCATGAATTCTTGAGCACCTCTCAAGATTCAAATTTTCCAGGTTACTTAAGTTGGTAATAGCTTCTATTCCTTCTGCAGTGATACCTTTGTTTTTAATAATACTTAGAGACCTCAATTGTGAAAGACCTACCAGGCATAATAGTATCGCAATGAGATGAGCAGCTTTTAATTACTGTAATTAGAGCTAGAACAAAAACATTCTGATAGCATAGCACTTAACATTCAATAAATAGAATAAATTCAGCAAATTTAAACAGCATTTTAAAAGATTAAAGCTTTAAAGTTAAGATAATTTCAGAAAATAGAATCTCTACAAGTAACCCCATTAAACACTGCAATTTTCGGGATGGCCAAGTTAATTTTGAACAGAGTGAATGAATAAGCATTACAATGAGTTTATAACCGAATCAGCATATAGTTTTATAAGTGAAACAAAAAATAGTTTTGAAACTCCCTCTTTGAAATCAAAAAATATATGTGTATTAGATACATATTCTTCAATACAGTAAAGGTGAAATATGAAGGCGATAAGCAAGAAAGCCAAAATAATTATACTGAATATGTTCCCACAACTTAAATAGATAAAAGGGAGCAACTATTAAGAGTGGAAAAAAATATCATTTTGATGATAACCACAAGTACAAGGATTGAAAAATAGAGAGAAAGAAATAACACAAATTCAACAAAGTAGTAGTTTAAGAGTTGAACAAAAAACAAATTGAAAAACAAACACAAGAAAATATCCACAATTTCATTGCTAAAGGACATACTATGGCAAATGAGGCCCACTATTTTTAACCACTTAATGTGCCTTCGCAATGAACACTACATAACTGCTTGTATTAATATTACTTCTTTCAATAGAAAACAATGTAATATCTGTCACAGAATGTGGGATATGCAACAACTAGTATAGAATTTCAAATACATTCCAAAATTGGTGGTTTGGTTCACAAATTTACTTTAATACTCTAACTTTAAAAAGCTATTACCAACAAAGGAAAACGCCAATTTGCAGCAACATCATCCAACAACAGCAACCAAACTACTCTATATTTAGAAAATTTTGACTCCATGGATGCAAATGTTAATGTTTCCCTTACCTCAAATAAGCATATCAAAAGGCTTCTTAACTGTTTACTACCTGAGTTTCTTAACATCTTCAAAAACTTACGTCTATTAAAGTTGTTATAAGTACTTAACACAAGCAATGATGTATCCAAACTCATTGTAGTCATAACTATAAAGTTCAGAAGTAACAAAAAGATTGAGAAAAGAAGAAATGACAAGGGTATTGTGTATACTCGACATGAATCCGAGGCCTCTATCAGAGATCTGATAACAATAGTTCAATGCTAAGTTTCGAAGGCCGAAACAGTCTTTGAGAAGCACCAATCCACGATCCGTGACAATAGAGCAAGAGATATCAAGTGATATCAAGGATTCTCCTTGAGAAGCGATTACATTCATCCAGGAATCCCTTACTCCTGGGTATCCCCCCAGATGAATTAGCTGTTCATGAATAAAAATAAATAAAACACTTAGAAGCCATGGCACAAATGAATTTTCAAGGAAGGTAGCATTTGAAGATGCCAGGGTACATTACAACTAGAGTTATCTACTTTGGAAACTGTAATAGAAGCAATTGCAGGAAGTTACATAACAAGGGTTCTCATTCATGACCTTTGTTTCAGCAGAAAACAAGACTAATTAGTAATTCGAGTTAAGCTAGATTAACTGAAAATTGGTAGCCCAACTTATGTTGTCTTACTTATTATCAAACACAATCTTCCAGTTTACAAAATTAATTTTACCATGAAATTTCTATCATATTTAAATCAATACAAACATTCTTGTACATTCTCTTGTTCAACATGTTAGTTTAACAGAAATGCCTGTGATTAATATTGGTGGAAGAAATGCTAATCAAACATATATCTGGCAAAACTTATTCAAAATTCAAAACTAGCCACATAAAAATTATTCACAAAGATTTATAGCAGGTGTAGAAGTTTCATGGTAACACTAGTGTACAACAAATTCGTGGAGTACAATATCGCTCTCTTCATGGATCAGGTAAAAAAAAAAGATAAAGGTCATATTTCATGCTTTGTTTATCACTACATCCAGTACCAACTAAACAAAAGATGCAAGCTGCTAGTCAGAATTTGATTTAGTGTACGGCAGACTAAACCATCAGCTTAAGTACAGTAGTTGGCATAGATTGATAGAAAGATCTTACCGGAAAATAGCACTTTCTGAAATTTTCAAGATTTTCCAACGCAAGGCCGTGCATTCTCACCAATTTATCAAATATTAGCTGACAACATTCTGGTGGCAGCAAATAAAGCTTTATACGCTCAAGGATATGCTGTTTTAATGCAATAAGATGATTATAGGACACTCCTGGATCAAGAAGGAAGAAAAGGAAATCTCACCAAAAATTTGGCAAAAGACTAATATTGATGCAAACCTCCGTGCTATGAAAACTGAGTTGCAGAAATGATGGCACTGTCCTCTGCCCACTCCGATTGTCACCCAAGTTACAAGGCAAGTGATACAGCAGGCATTTTGAACAGCGCCTTTTGTCGTCCATGGAAATAAATGTGCTGTGACCGATGCACTTAATCTCACGCTTGGCAATTAAAAACAGACACCTAGAGTTAAAACATAGGTAGACTCAGTCATATTATTCCACAGTAAATAACTCCTGTAAATAAAATTGCACTGGCGACTTGCTCAGTTTACACCATTCAATCAAAGTGAAGAAGAATGCCCCATACACATGCGTGATCAGGAAAGAAGTCAACAAAATGCAATAAAGTAAATCAGGTATAAAATTGCATGGAAACTTTTTAGTCCATTAAACCATGAAGAAGTGAATGTATTCACACCATTTAATGCTGGTATAAGAAATTTTAGAAATTTTCGGATGGGCAACTGATCAATTACCAAAGAACAAGAAGAAAGAAAGCAAACAACAAAACAATGGGATTAATGGATCATATGCGAATCAAATTTTCGAACAAATAACCTAGTCTTAAGGTACCCGAACGTCATCTTATAGGCGTTAGATCATATCACTTGGACTCAAATACTCATGAAGTTGCAAAATCTACGTTCCTCGTTATCAAGAGAAAACTAAGCTTTAAGTCTCTGATTCTGAAATTTCAATCAAAACCCACCATATAGACATTTAGCTCAAAAAAATAAAACACAAATGACTGGATAAAAATGCAGCTTAGTCAAGATCAAAACTAAAACTTCTATTTCTCTAATTCTGCAATTTTAACAATCCAAGAGTTAAGGACTAACCTCTCAGCATGAAAAGCAGAGCACAACCAAACATCATCATCAAGAAGGCTTTTTTAAAAAAAAAAAAGAAGAAAAAACAGATCAAGAACACAGAAGCTTGAACTGTGAGAAAACTCAACAGGACGTGGTAATATTCAGATGAACATAACATCAAGAAATGGCATTTAGGAATGAAAAAAATCCCTAAAAATCATAAGAAAAACAAAGATATCCCTTTACAACAATTTACAAGTTAATATCCCATATAACCTCGCCACATGGAGAGAAGAGCACAACCAAATATCAACATTACAGCTCCAAACATGAGAAAATTCAATACATGAAAAAATAGCATCAAGAAATGGCAAAATCCAAACGAATCATGACAGGGAACAAAGAAGGGCATTTCTCAACAACAATCCAAAAGTAAAGATCTTTAGCAACCTTGCAGCAATAAAAGAAGAACACAGCCAAATATCATTACAAAAAAACACAACAAAATCAAATTAAAAAGCATAAAAGCAGGAGACATGAAAAAAAAAATTCAATAGAACATACCAAAATTCAGACGAAATAACGTCAAGAAACAGAACTTTTAAAAAAAAAATCCATACAAATAATGAGGAAAACAAAGAAATTTCTTTAATCTCACAAGAGACCATCTTCACTGCTCATTTGTTGTTCTCAAGAATACCAAAAACAAAATTCAAAAATGATCCCAGAAATCAAAATGTACAACAAAGATACACCATTTTCAATCAAGAACGTCAAACCCACAACAAAAAAAAAAAAAAAAAAACAAATCCAACAAAATAGGAACACATGTTCATCAAAAACAGGGCCAAAACAAGTCCGAAATCCCCCAGTAAATCGAAAATGCGGAAAATCTAAAGGATCAATACCTGGCCGAAGAGGATCAAGAACTCCCAACACCAATGTTTCGTGAGAGAGAGACAGAGACAGACAGAGAAATGGGGCAGGTTCAGGCGGGACCCACACAAAAAAGCACTTTATACTACTTCATCCAGTTTGTACGGCAGAATCGTACGGAATAAAACGACTAGTGTTTTGATACAACTGACTGTATTATATTTGTATATGTTTTGAGTTGTGGGATAAAATTAAGGGGGAAAAATTGTTTAAAAAACAAGACTGGTCGTTAGTTTGATCCAACAACTTATATAGACCAATTATTTTTCCAAATTGTGGTTGAGTTATTGTTTCAATTGGGAACCAGTGAGCCTATTGGACACAACTGATATAACTTTAAACATGGGTTTAAAAAAAATTAAAAAGAAAAAAATTCCACTTTCACTTTGTATAATGATAGTGGGCAATGGAAAAAGTCACCATCTTTTCAAATCGAGGTTAAAATTAAAAAGTAAAAAGTAAAAAAAAAAAAAAAAACTCCACAGTAGCAGAGGAGCGAGACCCAGAAAAAACACTATCTTTCTTACTCATGATTAGATTAATCACTCTATCTACCTCTCTATCGCCTTTTGGTCAGAAGACTCTACCTCATCTTGTTCTATGTATCCTTGTTGTCTTTTTTTTTTTATATATCTATATTTATTCTTTATTTATGTTTTGTTTAGTATACTTCACCTCTAGTTGAGTTACATTTGTATTCTCTATTGTATACTATGTTTTTTTTTAATATATTTTTGGTATATCTATTTTTAAAAAATAAAATAAAATAAACTGTTATAAGATTTTTACTCAGAGAGCAATAGTTTTCTTTAAAAAAAATGTCAATATTTCTTAAAATAAAAAAAAACAAAACATACGTAGACAATAAGAATTTGTTGCTAGGTAGCATTAACACCACATGGATATAAAAATATGGAATATATAGCTAGAAATAGACAAGACAAAATAATAACTAAAATTTGATTAAAACAAGGGATTTGATTGAGGCACTCACATAATAATAGATTAAAATTTCATAATTTGTAAAAAAAAGTCTAGAAATTCTCTTTCATAGTAGCTACGGGAGTACATAAATAAGAGAAATTTGATTGAGCACTCACAAAAATGCCCTTTTTTAATGACAAAGTACATAGTTGTGGGGCATTTTATTCTCATTGACTTCCATTAGGATCGCCCTATAAAAAATAATAGATTAAAAATTTATTTTTCGTTATTTAAAATGTTCACGAGGTTCATCATGGGCAAATTAATTATCCTAGACTAGTTATGAGCCTCTTCAACTAAGACTATAAATGAGAGACAATTGATAAAACAAAAATAATTTTTTTATTATTCTCATGAGATACATAAATGCTTAGACTTTCGTAATACCTCGCCTTCGAGTTAGATCTAATCCTAGGGCCAAATTGGGAATTTTAGATCTTAGTTGAATTAAGATAAACTTTAATTCAAATACTAGTCTTTATCCTTCTAGGACCTTTACATTTGTAGTGGATTATTCCTAGATAAATGAATTTCAAACTAATTTGGTTAAATTTTGAATATGATTTAAATTCAAATATTAAATCCTAATTCCACTAGGACTAAGGTAGTGTTTGGATAGGGGATTGATGCCTTGGGAGTGGGACTCACATGCACCCAGGCATCCTACTCCCATGTTTGATAATCAGGAAATGAGTGAACAGTGTATTTACATGGTATTGGGATTCATGAATGTGGGGTTGCTGTATTACTTAGAAATTTGGGAGGGTTTAGTTCTCCTTTGCATTGCAATTGCCTTTATACCCTTCATTCAATTAAAAAAAAAATTAACAATTCCTTTATCTTTTCCCGTAGCTTTGTCTCAGGGCTTGAAAATCATTGCTGGCCTGAACTATGTCAGCACTGAGAAGCTGCCTATCTAGACCATCTCAGCAACGAATAGCTTGAAAAATAACTGATCTGAAACGTCTCAAAAACCTTGCATCTTGTTGTTTGCCCAGCTCAAGATCCACCACCGTCGATCAAGTACTCAGCATCTTTCTCTTCCTCTCTCTCCAGATATGGCCTCAATTCCATCTGGTTGTAGTCAACTATCAACGCATGAGCTCACATCCCGCCAATAATAAAACTCCATGTCATTAGGACATATTGATCCAAAGTTGTTACTGGAGAACATGGAAGTTTATTTTGAGCTTATCCTCATCCACTTGTCAATGTGTTAGGGAATTCATATCATTTCATTTTTTTTCTCTACCATATTCATTTAAGATTAATAAGTGGATGTTGTTTGAAAGAACAAATGCATGTGAAGCTGCATGTGCCCCCCATTCATAGACTAATCACTGTCAAACATTACAAAACCCCCTTTGTTATTATTATTATTATTATTGATGATGATAATTATTATTACTATTATTTGTCCCATTTGGCAAATCATTGATCCATATAGGCTCTGATGAATGTGAAGCTAATTCTCTTCTGATTTTTTGGACTAGCTTTGGTTGCATTTGCATTGTGCAATTGAAGATCTATAGAATAACATGTGATCAAAGTTTGATATTAGGTTGTCAGTTGATTATAAAATCTATCTATCTATCTATCTATGTATATATATTTATACTATAATTTTTTTTTGTGTACTTAAAATTCATAAGTCAAGGATTTGAAATTTAAATGGAGACACTCCTTAATCTTTTGCTTTGTAATGAGGGCTACTCATGTGGACTTTTTTTTTTTTTTTTTTTTTTTTGGGAAAATGGCAACCATATGCTAGGTTTAGTGCATTAGAAGAAGAACCAAGATATCATTTCTTAATTGTAGCTCTCCTTGATTACTTTGAAAAACATGTGAACCATGAAAAAAGAGGCTTGATTTTTGCTACTGTTGATGAACATGAATGTGAACTTCATGTGTATTTATAGAATTTGTAGAGACTTTGATCAGAAAAATAATTGATAATGGTGAGTCTTTGAAATATTGTTCTATCACATGCAAGCACATACTAATAATGCATTTTGGTTTTAAATTTCATTTGAATGAGCACGTTTTGAGTTGGAAGTTATAAGATTCCTAATCATTAAACTTATGTTCTCTTTTTTAAAAATGTGGAGAATTTATATAAATATATAAATTATGTATGGCTACAAGACTTTTGTCTGGTTGTGATAATCTGTGATAGCTATTCATCCCTACTTCATTGATTCCCCTTTGCAACATGTATTATAAGCGTTATGTTTTTTTTTTTTTTTTTTTTTTTTGTCTATTAAGATTAGGTGTTATATTTTTTTCCCCCAATACTTGTTATTTATATCATTCCGAGTTATTTGCATTGTGTTGTATATATTGATTGCATGCATTATTTTTCATGACATATTATTTATCCGAATAGATAAGTTTCTTACCAAATGAATATTATTTCATTTGTCATTTTTAGATATGGCTAACAAAACATGGAAGATATTCAAGCGGATCAACTACTTTACACGATGTATGCATGTATTATTTTTGTTGTGAATATCATCGTCACTGTTTGTGCAATAAGTGAGGAAAATGATCAAGACAATGTTATCCTTTATGAGATTGAGTTAACATCTAGTAGGCGTCGTAGACAATATGAATACATGTACCATATAGTTTATGAAAGCGATGTCAAGTGTATTGATAAACTACGCATGGATCGGCGGTGTTTTATAGATTATGTCAATTATTGACATCTACCGGTAGGGTTTCGTGGTATGAGAAACGTCATAGTCGAGAAAATGATTGCAATGTTCTCAAACATTATGGCACATGACGGTCAAGTTCTAAGAGATGCTATTACAAAGCCTAATGGGTTAAAGTTCCAAATGGTAAATAAATTGTGTTCCTATTTTTCAAAGTGGTATTAGTAACGAAATTTAAAGACTAATCCATTAGCTAACAACAAACATTTCTTTGCCTAGTAGGTTACTATTACTTGGTTAATTATGGATATGCAAATTCACCAGGGTTTCTTGCACCTTTTCGAAGACAACGTTATCACTTAAGTTCTTGGGCTAATGGTCGACAACCAGTTACAGTGCAGGAGTTTTTTAACATGAAGCATGCTGCTACTAGAAATGTGATTGACAGGACAGTTGGGCTTTTAAAAATTCGTTGAAAATTTTTATCAAGCCCAAGTTTTTACAATATAATCACTCAAAGTTGTATTATTAATGCATGTTGTTTACTACATAATTTTATTCGAAGAGAAATGACAGAAGATCCTACAGAGAATGAAGTTAATAACCTAACTATGGAGGACAACATTGAAGATGATATCGATGCCATTACAGCTATTGATCCAACGGATGAATGGACCTAATTCAGGCTAGATATGGCTACAGAAATGTTTAACACTTGGCGAACAAATTAATTACAATAATACTATATGCATATACTTATTATGAATACTTGTATGTATTGGTCTTTTTGATAAACCTTTATTTTATATTATCATATCTCTAAGTTAATGATGGATATCTATGAATGATTTTATGACATGAAATGATTTGAATAGCTTCACATATGTTTTCGTGTCATCTACTTGATTAACATGTGTTTTATTAAATTTTTCCTTTTAGAATGGATAAAGATTCATAACAAAGGGGTAGAGGTGTAAACAAACACTATTGGACAACACAAGAAGACAAGGCCTTGATTGAAGCCATAGTTGAGTTATCCATAAATACAATGTGGGGGGAGAGAAATGGGTTCAGAAATGGCTACTTATACCAATTATAAAAAATGATAAAAGATAAATTCCCGTATACTACATTAAAGGCTATGCCAAATATAGAGTCTCGGGTGAAATTTTTTAGAACCAAAACAACAACAATTGCGGATATACTCAGCATCAGTGGTTTTGTTTGGAACAATGAGCACAGTATCACTGAGTGTGAGAAAAGTGCATATGATGAATATGTGAAGGTAAGTTTAGTAACATTTGCCAATTATATTAAAAGATGAATTTGCTAGTACTAATATTAACACTCGCTTGAAATTGGTTACAGAATCACAAGGAAGCAGCGGGGCTTTATGGGAAGTCCTTTCCATTTTTTAATGATCTCGCTCCAATCTTCACAAAGGATAGGGCACAAGGCAATACAAGGGGTGACCTTGGAGATGATGTGAACCAATATATACATGAAACAATTAACTTGGAAGATAATGCTGATTTCTCTCAATTTCAAAGTGAGGAATTTTTTATGCCCATGGATGAACCTACAGAGCCTCCATCACCCATAACTTCAGATAATGGCACCTCAAGTTCTACTATCCAGAAGAAGAAAAAATGTGCCAAAGACTTAAATATCTTAATAATTTCAGAAAATTTTCTAAAATTTGTGGAGATGGTAGGCTTGGGGTTTAAAACAATGGCTGAGTGTGCAATTTGAAATGCTGAGAGTAATGCACTCAAGGAGGCAGCTTATAAAGAAGTTGAAGAGAAAAAGAAATTATTGAATCAAGTCATCTTCAACATCAATGGCCTTTCCAAAGATGAGGCATTACTGGTTATGTGATCTTTAAGGAAAGATGAGGAGAAACTCAACATGTTTTGAGATTTGCCAGATGACAAGAAGCTGCGTTTTTATCGCCTACTTCTAGGAGGTATGAGTCTATGTTTGTTATTTCTCACTTATGGCTGCATTTATCACTAGTTTTTATCATTATTTGCATTTATGTTCATGAGGTCTTAGTTCGTGGCATTGCCATGTTATTTTTTCATTCATTTTTATGAAAGTCGTTACATTTCATATTTATGTCATTTTGAATATTTTCTTGATATGTTCATTAATTTATATAACATATCATTAGTTTCATTAACAATTAGCACAATCTAATATTTTCTTGATATGTTTCTTCTACTTGTAGGAAGGGACACAATGTAGTAAAATGACTTCCATTCCCGGGTCGTATGATGACAAATTGAGAAATACATAATACATTAATTAAGCACAATGTTAATTTAAAGAAGGTTTGGATCCTAATCTCTATGTAATTAATTTCATAAATAACAACATACCATTATAAACTACATAAATAAGGCATTAGGGAATTGAGAAATACATAATACATTGATTAAGGACAAAGTTAATTTAAAGAATTATGCATCTGCCAAGATAATATTATCACAATTGAATACATAACAACACTAAGCATATAAAATTCAGTCACAGCTTACTAGTTACACAACACAAAGCATATAAAATGTTAACAAAAAAAAAAAAAAAAAAAAAAAAAGACATAACAAGCAATCCACATAATAACATATGCATTACTTGTTTCACTCAACATACATCACACAATTTAAATAGTCATAAAAATCCACCAAGTTTTAACTCTACTAACAACCCCCTAATACCAAAGCAACATACTCCTTCTTACACTCATCAAGAAGTGAAAAGAAATATGACACATTACTAGTGTCGGATACAATTAACCCACTAGCTCTTATCCTTTCCTGTTGGGATAAACCTTCAATCTTTAATAGCTCAGCATAAACTCTCTTCTTTGCCTTACCTCATTAGCTAGGAATTAGAAGTAGCTAGCAAGTCTTGAAATGTGTACTCCAGAACTATCAATCTAAGTTACAATAGAGCTAATGGTGCTTGAGAACTCAACATTATCAATATCTTGACCCAATGAGCGTTTACGCTTAACTTTCTTTGGAGGTGCATCCTGTGATGGACCTAGTTGTGAAGTGACAGTGGCATTAGTTGGGCTTAGATCAAGAACACTTGTATTTTCTTCCCTATCTAAGTAAAAAAAAAAAAATCATCTCCTATAGATGGTTCAGTATTTGTTGTAGTTTCCTCATTTGCAATATCTTCAACAGCATTTGCTGGATTTTTAGCACCCTTCCTGGTGGCTTGATCTTTCCTAAATAGTTTGCTCAACTCTTCTAAGAAGGGGAAAGGCTTGTTCCTTAGTCCAACAACCCCCGGAGTGACTTTGAAAACAAACAAAGAAATAAATTATAAACATCAACAAGATTAATAAATTGTAAACAAGTGTAACCAAAAATTTTAAAAATCATAAATTGCGATTAGATAAAAATTACCTTCACGCAATCATTAAATATAGCAGCGAATGATAACACAAAATGCATCACATATGATGCATTTTGTGTTATCATTCCAACCAAAATCACTTGCATGGCATGGTATTGCCTTTTTAACAACTTCACTCTTGACTCAGTATCGGGTGAACCCTTGATATTAGAATCAGGTAGCTTTTCATGCATCCATTTCTCAAGTTAGGCTAAATAACCAAGACGAAATTGGCCATTATCAACCTTCCATTTGCTAGATTAAGCAAGCCTAGTCAAGCATTCAACTAATGAAATTTGGACCTTCTCATATCTTTAAGTTACTAAGTTGATTGCTTTGACTTATTTAAATTGGGATTACTTTTTCGATTTCAAGTCATGATCTATCCATTTTTATGAGTCATGAATTTGATCTCATTTGATTTGGACATTTAAAGGTTTGAACTTTCACATTTGTGGAGTCTTCATGTCCTAATTTTTCCATGCATTTGACCTTAGGAAAAGTACCCAAAAAAAAAAAAACTTGTGGTTATAGACTTTTACAAAATAATTTTTTTTAATCCCATGATATGTGGTTTTCCAGATTTTCAAAAAGATGAAAATTTATTACCAAACTGTTAATGGTGTTAACTTATATCGACAAAATTGTTATTTCATTTAAAAACTGACAAATATGACTATATATATATATATATATATATATATATATATATATATATATATATATATATATATATAAGTTTATTAATCTCTTCCCAAATTTCCCTAAACAAAAAAAAAAACTTCAATCCCAAAAATCAAATAAAATCATGTTTTCATGCCATGTGGCAGTTTTTTTACACGTATGGACAATTTTGTCTAGGACAAAAAAGAATCGTTGATAGTTTTCTCCCTTTTTACAAACCTGGGAAACCATATGTCAAAGAATTGGGGGAAAAAACCTATGTCTTTATTTTGCGAAAGTAAAAAACCACAAGGGTTTCTTTCCTTTTTTTTTTTTTTTTATACTTTTCCCTTTTCCCTTTGATAGTGGTTTATTCCTATGGAATGGTTTATTTGATTTCTTTCAATAGACATGTATATGATAGTGGCTTAATTACTAGGACTCATGATAACAATCTACTCATAATTGGAGTGGTTTGTTCTTGATGTAAAAATTCATATCTTAGAATTATATGTAGGGAGTTAAGAATCCACTGAAAATTCTTTTATATTAGAGTAGTCCAACATCAGCTAAGTATATAAATCCATACAAATATACAAACATGAATATGTTTGGTTTCCACCTAACATGATATCAAAATGTGGTTAATTGGTTTCTTTTACAAGCATATATAAAGGCTCGATTAGTGTAGCTAATAGTCCATTGTTGGCTTTAGTTAGTGTATATGTGCATTTAACTTCAAATTTCTCTTCCTAATACATAAATCATCCTATCCGTCTAAATTTTTGGGTTGAATTGATCCTATAAAATGCATTTGGTTCGCTTCAACATTCTGACCTATGAAAGATATATAACTTGCCTATGACATTCTAATTTATTCCCTTGTCGGTAAAGTACACAACATTTACAATATTTTCCTTAGTTCTATAATTAATGAAATCATCTTGCAAGAATATGGTTATTTAATATGTTGATGCCAATATCTCATATTTCTACAACCCCTTTGATGTTGCTGGTTACTCCAAGATTGAATTTTGTCAACCAGATTTTCTAATGCAATGCGAACCTCAAGTTGCCTAGCTTCATTTTTGCTCATGGATACTTACCAGTTGGAATGATGATTTTTATAAAATTGGCATTTTTTGGTTGGTACCAGGTGGTAACAAGGAACACACAACTCTTGTATCGAGAATTACTCTCATTTTGGCACTAGTATTTTCTTATTCTTTTCATTCTAATCTAATTGAAATAAGTTAAATTGAAAACTTACGATCATTGGAATGATGTTGCTTGTGATTGGTCAATTTATCTCATCATTATTTCTTGTAGATACATAATTCATAATTTAGTTAGAACTTGCAGTTTGATTTCATTAAAGTAGATGTTAAACCTTTTCGCAAGAGTTTTATATTTGGTTCAATGGAGGAGTGTGGATGGATAATCTATTTTTTTTTTTTTTTTTTGGTTAGAAGGAGGAGTGAGGAGAAGTGAGGAGAGATGTAATGTGCATTTTACTAATTTGTCTTTTTTATATAAAATTGATCTTAATAATTTTTTTATACATATCTTGGATTATTTTATACAAACTTTGTTAATATTAATATTAAAATTAATACTAGTAATAATATTATTTGTATATTATTATTATACAAATAATAATATTATTATTAAACTAATACTATAATTACTCATTTTTTTATATATTTATATATCTTTTATATTATTATTAATGTTCAATTGACACATTAAAAAAATAAGAGAAAAAAATGTAAGATGAAATTAGGTTTTAAAAGGACATTATGGCAATTTCTTAAATTGATGAAGGGTAATTTGGTCTTTGGTCTTTTCATAGAAGTTTAAAGTTTAATTTTTTTTTAATAGTCCTACCCCTCCAAAAGACACCGATTTGGTGGGGTGGAATGTGAGGGGCTCCAAACTCCTCCCCCTCCTCCTTACTTCCTAAACCAAACACACTTCACCCCTACTAACTCCTCCTTAACCCTCCAAAAAAACTCCAACTAAACAAGGGGTTAGTGATGCATACCGCAAGCACATGGATCGTTCAAGTAGTAAATAAAATATCGTTCCCACGAGAACTTTGCTGCTAACTACCAATTTCTTGCAATTAGAGTTATTTAGGCAAATCGATAAGTATGTAAATTGTGGAAATAATAAGTAATGAAAACTAAAAGTAACAAAATTAAGTCTATAATGGCTGAGATGATTAATTCAGATTGCAAGGGCTTCCAGGATTAAGGTTCACCACAATGATAGATAAAAGACTTCGTATTAACTCCTTTTCAATTAAGTTTAATTGCTTTGAAGGTAGAATATCCTAGAATACTCACTATTTTCTTTCAGAATATAGTGAGGTATCTAACTTAGAACAACTTCTACTTAGTGGTATTTGAATCTACTTAGATCCTTTAAGTTCTACGAAATCCAGTAATCCTTGAGAAATCATGATCTAGGATTTGAGGTTCAATTCTAGGGTTTCCAACATCTTAGTTCACCTTTCAGTCATTCTTTTAGTTTATAAAATCATGCAAATATGAGGGGCCCAACTCATTCACAAGCATGAAATATCATAAAATTGAATCAGAAGCAAATAAACATTAATAAGAAAATAAAAGTCAATACATCATCAATTATCTAAACATTGGGCTAATCCCAATCCTAGAACAAAAGATCTACTCACTCATGCTCGATTTATAAGCTAAAAGGTTCGTATAAATCATAGATCGAAACATGGAATAAATCAAAGAAAAGGAAAGAAGAAACTCTTGATCCTCCACGCGTGATGTTCTTGTAGATTGATGAATCTCTGCCTTGATCTTTGTCCTCTTTCTCCTTTTTGATAGATTTAGATGATCTGCAGCCTTAGAGAAATGGTCTCCCTGTTCTCATAGCCAAAAAAATTTTTAAAATCCTTTTCTTGGCCTTATATAGTTGAAGGTTAAATTAGAGTTATGATCACGGTAAAGATCCACAACTTTTTTAGCTTAGCATAGGTGACTTGTGCTTCTTCTAGGGTTTTAGTCTTTTGAATTTTTGCATCAAAATCCATGGTTATGGTAGTTGCCACAGGTCACCCACGTTTCAAATAAAGGGTGAACTCTACTTATCTGCATGTAAACTAATAAAGAGCAGTAATTTTAACTACAAGAGTAAAATTCAATTAAAAACTCAGAGAAAGATGCATGATTGACTAAGAAATGAAACCTAAGTTTATTAAAAATATAACATAATTTACTACTTCTCATTTAACCACTCAATCTTCTCTTTTAGTTGAGACTTCCTTGAGATCTGCTAGCCCAACCTCGATTTCTTCTTCATGAAAGTCCTAACTTGAAATGTAAGGCCCTAGGAAGGCAGCCAAACCATTTTTTTGGTAAAGGAACTATTGACATCTGTCAGAGCAAATATTCTTTGTCTATAATAGTCCAAACTTTAGGAAGTACACTGCTCTATGTGGAGATATATTGAATGGTCGTCTTCTCAATTTCTTTGAATTCATTCCCACATTAGGTACTGCCTGAGGAATCATCGTCGCTTGGGATAACTCCCATGTCAATGGTACCCTCATGCATGTGGATAGTTTTTCACTCTCGGTAAAAATTACCAATTGTTTAGATAATTCCTATTGGCTTTGTGGAATAGTCTATGGACCCAATGCACGATAACTCAAACATGAATTCTAGAATGAAATATGTTTTGTGAGGGTTTGTGTTCGATTCCTTGGGTCATTTGTGGAGATTTTAATGCTATCTTTTCCATTCGAGACAAAAGCAAAGATGTCCTTAATTTAGTGAACTTAGTAGACACACAAAGTCTTTTACAGGACCTCGACCTACTTGACCCCCTCCTTCATGGTTGTGGTTTCACATGGACCAACTGTTAAACAAACCTGCTTTGGGTTTGATTAGACCATTTCCTCATGTCGTGTAGTTGGTCCTTCTTATACCTAAGAACTTGCCAATTTTCTCTTCTGGAGTTCGGCTTTGATCACACCCCTTTATGTCTAGACTTCAGAGCCACATTTACAAATAGAGTTATCTTCTCTCTTACACCAAGAGGAAATCTATTTAAAAATTAGTTCCAAGATAACGCAGCTTAAAGAAGGATATTTGAATATGAGATTTTTGCATCTAGTAGCAAATGATCAACATAACACAAAATTTATACCTTGTATCATGCATAACGGGGCTTGGATTGAAAGGGACTAAAAGCTAGGCAAAACATTATCTAAACACTTACATAATCTCCTAGGTACTCCAATATTTGATAGTTTTCTAGTTGAGTGGCACACTCGTTTCACCCACAAAGCTAGAGTTGATCTTTCCTCTTTAGAGTGTCCCTTTTCACTTGAAGAAATCAAAGAGGCCATTTTCCCTTGAGGAGACGATAAAGCATTAGTTCCAGATGGGTTTCCCATCTTTTTCATTTAAAAGCATTGGAATTTAGTTCAAGTTGATCTTGCTAAACTCTACACTGACTTTTTTCAGGATCATGCCAATTTAGAGCTCTTGAACTAGCGAGCATAGCCCTATTAGCAAAGAACAATACCCCAAATGGCATCTTAGATTTCCATCTTATCAACCTCAATAACTCCTCTAGCAAAATTATCTCTAAATTGTTGCTAATAGACTAAGCTCGGTGATTAATGAGCTCATTGATGACTCTCAATTAGCTTTCATTAAGGGTCATTGCATCATAGATAACATTATTGCCGTGCAAGAGTTAATCTTTAGTCTCAAAAATAAAAGTTCCCAAGCTATGCTTTTTAAGTAGACTTTGCAAAAGCCTTTGATATTTTGAATTGTGGCTTCCTCCTAGATGTCTTAGTGGCTAGGGATTCGGACCTCGATGGATATCTTGGGTTCATAGCTTTCTTAGCTCTGTTAAAGCTCATATACTCATTGACAGATCTTTACATGGGTATATTCATTTCAAACGTGGCCTCTGTCAATGTGATCCTCTTTCATCCTTACTCTCTGGTGTAGTAGCAGCTACTCTTAGCGCAATGTTCACTCATGCATTGCACTCTCGAGTTCTTATAGGCGTCCTTCTTGGTATTGGAAATATATGTCATCTACAATATGCCGATGATTTGATTGTTTTCTTTGTTGGGGGTTAAGAGTACTTGTAAATCATCAAATTGATCCTTTATCTATGTGAGGGTTCTTCGGGGCTTACTATCAATTCCCAAAAGAGTTGTCTCTATTCCGCGAATTACGACAATCCCAAAATATGTGTAGCAACTATCCTCAACTGTGCTAGAGATCATCTGCCTCTTACCTACCTAGTAGTTCCACTCTCCAGGTTGCGTCCTTGGCGCCAAGATTTGTTAAAAATAATTTTAATGGTCCGTAACAAACTCAAGTTTTTTATAGACAATTACTTATCTCTTAGGGATTGTTCTGCTCTTCACAATGTTGTATTATCCTCAATCTCCATCTATTGGATGTCAATGTTTAAATTATCCGCCTGGGTGATTAAGGAGATAGACAAAACTCGAAGGGATTTCCTTTTGAAAGGCCCTGAGCTAGGGCCTAAAAACATTCAGCTAGTGGTGTGAAATAGGATTTGCAGACCCCCCTAAAATGGGTGAATGGGAAATTTTTAACCTCCATGAATTTAATAATGCTCTACTAGGAAAATGGTGGTGGAATAATAACTGAAGCCAAAATTAATGTTGGGCTAAAATGTTTCATTTTAACTAACTGAGCTGGGGCCTTCGTGACCTATATTTCATTCATCACCTAGGAGAAAATCCTTCTTCTGGGCAGGCATCTTTCCTCTTCTTCCATATTTAGAGCTTACTCCTCACAGATATTTAGGGGTGGTGCCACTAACCTTCTGTGGCATGATAATTAGCTTGAAGGTAGAGTTCCCAAAGGTATATGGCCTAACCTTTTTATTGACTATTCAAACCCCTAGATTTCGATTAGGTAATTTTCACAAGATTACCCTTATCTGGAAGTTTGATTTCTATCAGCCACCTTCCCGGATATCATGCCATTTTTTTTTTTTTTTTTATCTTCTATCCTAGACTGCTCAAGCAACCAAGGTATTTGAAGACCTGCCCTTTAGAGAGTAATAAGTCCTTCTTTGTACTGTCCTTCTATCATTTTCATATCAATGGAGGTCTTCGCAGTCTCTTCTACTCTCACTTGTGGAAAATCGACTGTCCAAGTAAGATAACCTTATTTTAATGATTGGGCTAGGAAGATAAAATTCCCATGCTTAACAATCTAGCTATGAAAGACTACAACATTCCTTGTGTCACAAATACATATGTCCTTTGTCATAATAATTCTAAAACTGAAGAACATTTTCTTCCTACATGTAGTTTCATTGAGCGTATTTGGTCTTTTTTTAGACAAATTTTGGGCATGCATTCCCTTCCTCATACTTTATATGTGGTTTGTACTCTCTAGATTCCTTCTTTGGATGTCTGAGTACAGGATCTAATTCTAAGATCCATTTTTTGTAATTTATGGCTAGAAAGAAATAACATAATTTTCAAATCTCATGTGCTTCAATATTCTTCGATTATTGTTAAAATCATTCATATGGTTCTCACTTGGATGTCTGTATCTTGAGACCTCCAGTGTTGTCCAAGTGAGTTGGTCCAGAATCTTAGACACTCACTTGACTTCCTGAGCGCCAATTTAGCAGACCACATCGGCACATTGTCTTCTTAGCCCCCAAGGGAGTGATCCTTCACCTAGCACCAGCTAGAGTAGGCACTTGTATCCTCACGAAGGACTTCGCATACTCAGTTGTCCCCTTATCTTAGTTTTGTTTTCCTTTGTGGGTTTTGGCTTAGGAGTGCATTGGCTAATTTTTTAAAATAATGTTTTTTTTAAATTAATTACTAAATTACGCATTTCCGTAATTATTTACGGAAATGCACACTTTTGATTTTTTAATAATTTTTTTAAAACAAATGGGCCCCGGTAATTATTTTATTATTTAAATTTTAATTTAAAACAAAAACCAAAGGGCCCACGTATATTTTAATGTTATTATTATTATTATTATTATTATTATTATTTAAATGGCTGTGGTTTTAAATTAAAAACAATTTGCATTTAAGTCCTTCTAATTTTTTGTAATTTTTTTTATAACTTATTTAAATGGCGGTCCAGTGGTTTTAAATTATTTTAAAAAATTAGCCGAGTGCATCACTCTTATGATTGAACTTGGTTCTTTGCTTGTCTCATAGTTTTCGTTCTACTTTAATTAAATATATAATAATAATAATAATAATAATAATAATAATAATAATAATAATAATAACTTCCAAAATTTTAGAGCAAACAAAAGAATCCTAGTTTGTAAAAATAAGAAAAAAAAAAATACATTATGGATAAATTTATTAGCAAGTTCACCATTTATATAAGAATGATGCCCTGATAAGAATTCAAAGGTAAGATTTACATGATCAAAAGTGCAATTTCACATGACAATATATCAAAATACAGTATTACAAAAATAAAAATGAATTTACCTTATCATCAAGAATGAACAAACAAGAACTGGATCCAATAATCACTTTCCTATGGCAGAGAACATATATGAAACTGCTCACTTAGTCACTACATTATGTCATTTGACATTGTATTTTCATGATTGTGAGCCACATCCACAAATAAGTTTCTGAATATTTGTTTCTTCTCCCAACAATTACAACATGAAGTCTTACGATTTTACCAGGATGCAACATGACCAATGAAAAGAATATCGCCAAAATTACTCACATTTACATATACAAAGAAAACATATATCAACAATCATTCTCTTTTCATTAGTTCACATCCAACAAACAAGGTGTCACAAGCCTAAGACACTCTTCAGACAGACCAACACAAATCCCAAGCCTTGGCAAGATTGCAGCCATATCTGCAATTTTATTTCAGGTTTTGCTTGACCAGAACATTACATTAGCGTGGTTGAAAAATTACCAGATTAGGAAGAGCATTACGTTGAAGTCTCCTTAGTTTATCTGCAGTCACTTTGGTGAAATCTAGATAAAGTGATCTTAAATTCTTCAATGGTGTAAGATGTTGCAGACCAGCATCAGTTATTTTAAAATTATATGAAGCGTTCAGCAAACACAAGGCAGTCAATTCTGCAGAGGTGGCAAAGTACAAGACAAGGGAGCAAGATTAGCATTTGGAAACCAAAAATGAAGAATAGTTTATGCTCTGGATCTTTATTGCAGTACCAGAAATACTTTCCAATGTCATATCTGTGAGATCACAGTTATTAGCCAGATTTAACAGTTTAAGCGAGGTAATGCCTTTGATGCTGTCCACACAGCTATCATCAAGATACCCGTCGCATATCTCAAGGGACTGCAGATTCTTGAAGCCTGTTCGTCATATTTAAGCATTGAAAAAATGAGTAACGGCTGAGAAGCAATAAAATTCAGATCACCACCATCAATTTCTGAAGTGTTCACAGAGAATTTAACAAATGTCTAAGACAACAGATGCTGAAACAGTATGTTTTTTTGGGGCATTGGCCTAGAACAACATTAAAGCAGTTCAATCTAATATGATTATATAATATGACATGATTTTTAATATATAAACTGTACCTGCATGAATGTACAGACCAGTGACTAAACTTTGCTTACACAACCTGATTCTGAAACATATTAAGGTATGTATCGAACAGGTTTATCGAGTTAACTCAATGAAACCTTAAGAAGTATGTAAATTGTGCAAATGTATCGCAAAGTTCAAAACTCAAGTGCATGAATTATAAATACTTAAAATACAAAATTTGGTAAGGATCTATCAGTCAACAATAATAAACCATGTCATACTGACTTATTCTAGAAAAGACAACCAAAGATATAAACTAGCATTAGGGTAAAACTAGAACAACTGTTCTTAAACAACATAACTGATTACACTAATTATGTTACTCAACTTAAATTCCAAACTCTTCTTCCTACTATTACCGAACACCACCTAGAATCATATCCAGCAAGAGAAATATATTGCTAAAAACTGAAGAATTCATGGATTATCAAATTTCTGATGAAAAGTCAGGCAGGTTTGGCCAAGAAATTTTACGGAAATGCGACACTTAAACTGAGAATAAAATACTTCTTGTGCAACATTGAACATGCAAGTTTTTTGACTCTTTATTTTAAGGATTTACATAGATATGAACATGGTATACAGATTAAACTAATTAACACAATCATATAACGCCAAAACCACTAGACTAAAAGTCAGCCACCAATTAACATGCAAGTTTTCTGATGAAAAGTCAGCCACCAACTGTTTAAACAAATAGACAGTTGGTGGCTGAAACTGAACTAGAAAAATAGTATAGAGTAAAAAATAAAAAAATAATTTTATGTACATTTTAATTTGTCAAATCCAATATCCAAATGTTTGCAACCAGATAAATCCAGATGAGTCAATCCAATGTGACCTGCATGAACATTGAAAGAAAGATAAATTAAACAAGAAACAGAAGTCTAGATTGACTATCCCTCTGAGTATGTGTGCATGCGCATTTTCTTTTTACATTTTTGTGTTTTAGTTCATTTGTAAATTAAAATAGAAAACCTCGATTTCCACAACGATAGGGTGTATAAAGAAACACTGAAATAAATAAATAAATACCCTTTATTTATAACTTTTCTCCTTCATATTTGGAAGCTACTCTGCTTATAATCCCTAAAGTTGTGAAATTAGATTCTTTTTCTCTCTTTACAAACCAACAAATGTAAAAGAAAGCAACAGTAAAAGCATAATCTAATAGGATTTCTATAGAGCATGTTTTCAAAATTAAAAAAAAAAATAAACGTTTGGCATAAGAACAATGAGTAAAAGCATGGAAAAAGTTGAAAGTTTATATGATGTTGTACCCTTTTTCAAAACAATATCAGCATGAAAAACTAGAAATTTACCAGTATCACCACAAATTTGAGCATTATAGCTTGGAAGAACCACAATAGAAGAGAAGATATTTTACACTGACCAAATGATCAGAACAGACATCTAGATGTTAACGTGGTAATATTTGTAAATGTGCTTACTTGAAAGAAAAGGCAGGCCTTCATCTGAAATCTTAAGGTACTGTAGATTAAGTGACGTAAGGGATGTCAATGTAGATAATGCTGCTAAACTGTTATCATTGACTAAAGTGAAAGACAGATCGAGATTCTCCAAATTGTGTAAACCTGAGAACAATGAAACTGTCATAATAATCACAAGTTTGAATAAGCAAAGTATATGGCTCAAAATGAAGAAGTATTTAATTGCATAATAAGACAATAAACGCCATGTATTTTGATATAACGAAGAATATATGCAGCACATTCTGCACAAAACAAATCAATCAGGCTAAAACGAAAATTGTCAAAAACAGCATATCGGAGACCTACTTCAGGTTTTTCAGAAAGGAAAAGCAAAATGAACCAGCAGCCAAACGCCTTTCAAGCAATTGGTTTGCTTTTACTTATTGGAGATCTTCCATTGTATTTGGCAACCTGTTGAAGTGCATGGACAATACAAAATGGTGGTTGTGCAATGTTGTCATCATCTACTGACCCTAATTTCCCCTTGTTTTTTTTTTTTGCCAAGATGAGCGGCCTAGCCGCTAAGACAGGGGCATGCACAAGCCTCGGCGGAGCAAATGGGAGCGGGGCCCGCGCACACATGGGCGCAGGGACCACCCGCACACAACCACTGCTCACACTCACAGAAATGTGTCCTCACCCAAGATTCGAACTCTCACCACTCGTGAAGGGTTCTATTGGGGATCCGACTACCAATAGACCACTTGGTCATTGGTTAATTTCCCCTTGTTATGATGTCTTTTTGAAAAGGACTAGTCAAAATGTCTTTTCCTCAATGCTATAGAGCAGATACATCATTTATTGTTAAAAAAAATAGAAGACAATAATGAAACTAGGAGCATGAATACCTACTGAATTGATGACTTAAGCAGCTAACACAAAGTATTATTCAAGCAAGCAACAGAACTAATGGCTCACAAATCACAATATTGTGCTGGAAGTTTTTTTTTTTTACAAATGGCTGCATGAAGTAATAATATCAAACAATGCAATATTTCCACAAAAGTAAGTATAATTGCGCAAAATATACATCACAATTCATATTTTTTAAATGATATATCTCTAATAAACAAAAACAGAAGTTCTAAAAATATCATCTTCTTTATATGCGTACATGGATATTAAAACTAGATTCGTAGCATAAGTAAAAAATATACTGAAACTGGTATCCATTAAGTTACTGTTATTGCACCTTCCAGCTCTACATAATAATAAAAACAGATAAATAACGGAAAAACATAAGGTACTCAAGGTTCTAGCCATTTAATTCCAAAGTTATCATGCATGCCAAATTCTTTCGAAAGGAGACATCTTATAGCCACCTCTTCATCTTAGTCAGCCAACAGAAGAGTCAGCTTTTAGCCTTAGTTATAATGACTGTCTCCATTTAGTGCATCACTTCCCACAGAAGAAAACATTTTTCTTAAATAAAAAAAAAAGAAAAAGAAAATTCTGTTCATACAAGAGACCACATAATTTTTTGTACTTGAATGAAGTGTTCTTTAAATGATTGTTAGAGATAAAAAATTGTGACCATGTTGTTCTATGCACAATACAACTTGGATTGATGCTCATAGCAGGGACAGATAATCACATAATCATCAAAGCAATGAAATACTAGTGTGAATGGCAAACCTACAAAACTAATGCAAAGAATAGCAAACTCTACAAACTGAAGTAACACATGACTATTCAATAAATATAAGTCAACAGCAAAGAATGACACATGTGAATTATGTAATTTTGTATGTGGCATTCAATGAAAGGCAAACCAGAAAGATGACCGAGTGCTTCCACTCTCGTTTCTGACAATTCCAAAGTTCTCAATGATATCAGTCCTGCAACAACAGATGGAAACATGCAAAGAAGGACTTGAAGATTCTTATTCACTAAATATAAGTCAACAGCAAAGAATGACACATGTGAATTATGTATTATTGCATGTGAGATTCAATGAAAGAGCAAACCAGAAAGATGACTAAGTGCTTCAACTCTCGTTTTTGACAATTCCAAAGTTCTCAATGATGTCAGTCCTGAAACAACAGATGGAAACATGCAAAAAAGGACTTGAAGATTCTCAGGATAATTATGATAGTTGTCACAATGTTTAGTGATGGATATTGTGTTCAAGCTATGCGGAAAATGGAGACTGAAGCAAATGAAGAAACTTGAACCCACCTAACATATTGCTAACCTAAATGCAGAATTGTTGCACTCACCTTCGATGTTCAACAGACCTTCAGAACTAATATTACATGCATCCAAGTTCAAGCTCTCCAGGTTAATTAACCCTGCAATTAACAAATTTGACAGCTGAAAATGGCATGAGCAGTTGAGAAAAGGATGCCAGTAAGTTTATCTTGTTAGGCTTAGAGGTGAAATCTTGAAGACATAAATCTGGGTTCATCTTGAAGTTTAACCATGATGCCATTATTTAAAATTTAATTTGCTAAGCAAACTTTGGCTCTAGCAAATTTAAAATTTATTAGAACAGAAAGAGAAGCTAAATGAGAAACTATGAAGATAAAATAAGAAAACTAATTGAGTATAGAGAAGAAGGAAAGTAATCAAAATCACAATCCGAGCAGGAAAGTGAAGCTAGGAGTAAGAAACTAAAAACATAAACAACGGGAAAATCAAACCAAAAAATGGGGCATACAAACTAACAAATAGAACAAAAATATAAGAACAGTGAGCTAGATATAGTATACTTCGCGCTGAAGAAAACAGTGAAATATTAAAAGCTATTTGCTCACCTTTTAAATTTATCAAACATGCATTGGTGATTTTGTTGTACCCCAGATTAAGGTCCTTCAACTGAATAAGCTCTGCAGTTTTACACAGCCAGAATAAGACTGGGTCACAAATAAAATGCTCCTTAAACTCCGAGTAGAGTGAATAACCAGAAACAAAAACAGATAAGCGTTAAGGAAAAGTTGAGCATGATGTTTAACAGTGCAAAAAATGTCTGTGCAAAACAATCATTCTACTGTAGTCAAATACCAAAGTTAATGCACAATATCACGGGCTGATGAACTAGAGGATTTGTTAAATATTTTTATCTTATGAAATAATAGAATTCACAAATAGAGGCTAAGGCTTTCAGCTATTAGTGCCTGAGTGATTACCAAAAATTTAACAACATTTGGCCTTGGATACAGTTTTAAAAAATGAAGCCAATAATGGGATAATGTATGAATTCTTTTACACCAAGGTAACTACGGAAAACATATAAAGTGCAAGTGACATGTGGGGCAAAAAAGAGAACCCATATGGAATAATCAGGAATCTTCCATCATTGAGAAGAAACATTCACATACTTGTGATAGCTAATTGTTTTTATAGCATTAAAAAGCCATTGTGATTTCTTCTACTAATCTACAAGGATGAGTATCAGCCAATTTTAGAGCTTTAACAAACCTAACATCATAAAAACAGCCCGATTTGTCCTTTACTTAGCACTCATATCTATTGGTCACTCGGTTTTTGTTTAACACTCGTACCTTTATTTAACACCCCTTTCTGCTTCACAAGTCAAAAAGTTATTGTTCATATAATGCTGGTTTAAAGTTATGCTAGAAACTAGATGACACCAACTCTAAATTGAAATACCTAATTAGAACAAAATGAAACTACTGTAGAAGCATCTCCTTATAATCCGGCCAAACTTCAATTAATTAATAGTGCACATGCATAGATGCCCTTCAATAAAGGTAGGCCCAAAACAATAAATTGAGATAGCATACCAGTCTGTTGGTTAGAAAGTCAGATAACAATAGCTTAAGAACTATTTATTGTATAACCTTGCCTTAAAGTACCTGATAACTGGCCTTCCATCGAAATAATGTATGGGTTTCAGAAGCCAGTAATCTATCTAAAACATGAGCATATAGCTACACATATTTGCAGCAGAATAGTAATAAATTAAGCATGGTCATAACACAAAATAATTATGAAAATCAAATGTAGAATTTCTGAAACAAACAGAACCTTCATGGAAGTGTACTATTACAATCTATGTACCCTACTTTGCAAAAAAAAATTACCATCTCCAAATCTGTAAATATTTCATGAAACAATTTCAAGCTTCCAACTCCCGGTAGATTCCACATATTCTCTTTAAACAATCACTTCCCACTTCCCCTTCTAATATTGCAAGTACATGCAATCAAATATTGTGAAATCATAATTGACAACTATGAACAAACTCCAAAAGTATCTAAATATATTTGTTAAATTATTACATGACTGACAATGTTAATGACTAACTGATGAAACTTCTATAGATTGTACAAAGGAGAGGTCATATCTTGCCAACAATTCTTGAGCCTGTCCGGTATCTCAAAACTAGTTGCAGACTAGGCATGCAAACAAAGGCACAAAGAAGGGAAAATGGAGCCAGGATATAGTCAATTACCATAACCACACTAGAAGAAGTAGCATTTTTCAAAATCATTATATGAATTGTATACCCAGATAAATATAATGGGTGTCAAGTCATCAAATTATTAAACTGACTCACCAGAAAGCTTCTGACACTCCTCATCAGATAGACCACATTGATTTAGATTTAATTGCAACAAAGAAGTAAAACCTGCAGATATAAAACCTCTGTAATTTTATCAAACCAAAAAACTACCAGTAACTCCATAATTAAGTATATTGCACATTTAAGGTATTAAATGATGATTATAACAGCAACTAATAAGAGACAAAAAAAATAAAATACTACTTGTACACAAGCCTTTTAAGCCTTTTGTATGTTACTTAAAAAAAACAAGATATCAATTCAATGTTACAGCTTATAATTGCCATCAATAAATAAAACTCACAGGTACTCATGAGCAAGTAAGATGTGAAAATTGAAGCCATTCGAGGACAAAAGAGTTCTTGTGTTAGATCTTTTCTTCACTTTACCAGCAGAATAAATGATTCACACCACATCATTATATCCAAAAGTGGAGCTTAGAAAACAATTACTATATCTTTAACTTGTGTAAGGAAATCAAGAGGCATTCTAGAGTAAGCAAAGAACATCTTTTTCCGAAAAATACTAGCATAGAACTCCTTTTACAAGTTTCACAAGGGAAGGATTATAAATGGGAAACATGACATCATTTTAAAGCTTTAAGGCATAAAAAATTAATGACTAATTATGAATTTGTAAAAAATGATAACTCGCAAAAGAGTATTCATTGAACTAAATGCCCAATGAATAACCAATCGCCTTACACATTTAGTCATTAAAAACTTTTAATAATTCATTGAATATATAATTCACTACGTAGATCCTCCTCTTGTGACTATGCCACTAGAAGCATGAGAGAACACAGAACATAGGATGAGAACTTTGTTCAAGCTCTTTAACAATCTTTCTTTTCATATAACCTGTCATTAGTTCAGTTATGGGCGTACATGTTAGAGAAACTAATAGTTCCACATCGGTTAATTTGGAAAATATGGATTTAAATATACAAGTCTGGGTTTCCCATCCTATTAGCACAAGCTTTTGGGTTGAATACAAACCAAATGATATGTTTGGTTTGCATCTGACATAATATAAGAGCTTAGTTTGTTTAGTTTGTCTTGAACATAACTAGTTAAAACTAACACATATCACAAACCATAAAACACAACAATGCATCTAGCAGATGCTTTAGCCAACTAAACAATTTGGGGAGGGAAGTGATGATCATGTTAACAGTCATCTTGAAACATAACCTATGTGGTCATGCTTAAAAATAATCTTGGATTGGCATAATACGATAGAAAATTTCCACAGCTTTTATTATCTTCCAAATGTTAGCAAAACTTGCTTTAAAAAACCATAAACTCAACAGTTCACAAAGTAGTAAATGCCTTTAACAGAAATTTTGAGAAGAATTGGAATTGATTTCACAGTATTTTTGGAGTATAATGGGCAGCACATATATACACAGATTAACCCTAAATTAATCCCACAATTTATGGGATCCTAACAAATCAGAAATCATCCTAATTCTGAGTAAAAAAATAGCTTTCCTAATTTACAGCTTTTAATGTTTTCTCCGACACTCCCCCTCAATACGGTGAATAGGTATTTTCCATTCCTAGCTTGAATACAAAGTTCTCAAATACTAAACTAATTAATCCTTTTGTAAACATATCTGCAAGTTGTCCACGTGTACACACATAAGGTGTACAAATCAATCCACTCTCCAGCTTCTCCTTTATGAAATGCCTATCAATCTCAATGTGTTTTGTTCGATCATGTTGAACTGGATTGTGAGCTATGCTAATTGCTATTTGTTATCACAGTATAGTCTCATGGGAGCATCCCACTTAATCTTCAAAAATTCTGATCTTCACCCAGAATAGTTCACAACACTTTGAGCCATTGCTCGAAATTCAGCTTCTGCACTGATCTTGCTATGACATTTTACTTCTTACTTCTCCACGTCACAGGGTTGCCTCTAAGAAAAGTACAATATCTAGAGGTTGACCTCCTATCAACAAGAGATCCAGTATAATAAGCATCTGTATATGCCTCAAGAGTGAGTCCTTCATTCCTTCTGAATAAAATTCCCTTTCCTACTGTTCCTTTGAGATATTGCAAGATCCTGATTGCTGCCTGTAGATGAAGTTCTTTTGGACTGTGTATGAATTGACTAACCACACTCACAGCGTATACTATGTCCGTCTAGTATGAGATAGATAGATGAGCCTCCCCACTAGCCGTTGATACATCTCTCTGTCTACTGCAGCATCTTCTTTAGCTAGTCCAAGTTTGAGGTGCGGATCAATGGGATTGGCAACCGGTTTGCACGGTGAGGAACTGTTTTCACTATGGAAACTCTACTTATTAGATTGGAGCATTCACTAGACAAGGAACTTCCATTCTGGATGCTACGAACTCGACCAAGAGCCGCATTATTACGTCTTACCAGTCTCCTTTAGTAACACATACTTTTGCTGGGAAATGAAGATATCTTTCCTGGAATGAGCAACCTTAATTCCAAGGAAGTATTTTAGTCTTCCAAGGGCTTTGATCTCGAACTCTTTAGCCAAGCAGTGATTTAGAAGTTGTTTTTCTTTATCATCATCACCTATCACAATTATATCATCCACATAGACTAGAAGTACTGTGACTTCGCCTAAAGTCGAATGTTTAATGAACAATGTGTAATCCCCTTGACTCTGTTTATAACCCATAGCAATCATGACTTTTGCAAATCTTCCAAACCACGCCCTTGGGGACTGCTTGACTCTGAACAAGGCTTTTTTTAACTTACATACTATATGTCCAATCAATTCCTTCTCATAACCTAATGGAACATCCATGTAGATCTCCTCCAACAAATCTCCTTGAAGAAAGGCATTTTTCACATCAAATTGTTCCAAATCCCACCAATGATAATAAGATTCTCACCGTATTCATCTTTGCAACTGGAGCAAATGTATCAAAGTAATCTATACCATAGGTATGAGTATAACCCTTAGACATGAGTCTCGCCTCATATCTTTCAATTGACCCATCTGCCTTACATTTGACTATATATACCAACTTACATCCTGCAACCTTTTTTCCTTATGGTATTTTACTAACTCCCATGTTCTATTCATCTTAAGGGGCTCCATTTATTCATTCATGGCTCGTTTCCACTTTTCATTGGATAATGCCACAAATAGGTTGGTAGGAATGGCAATAGTGTCTAGGTTGACAAGGAAGGCTTTATGTGTGGAAAAGAAGTGTTTGAATGAAAGGTAATTTGCAAGAAGGTACAATGGGCGTTAGGTACATTCTCTGGTTCCTTTCCTAACTACTATGGGAAGGTTCTGATCATCCTCATGAGGTTTCATTTTGGCTGGTAAATAGGATTCAGAGAGTGAGTTAGAAGATATTACCTCATTATTGTTAGGTTCCGGATTGGATTCTTGATCGTGTCCAAGTCCAGGAGCAGCCATCTTCCGCCTTGTAAACACTTTATTATTTCCAAATCTTACATCGTCAAGGGCAGATTGGTCTTGGATGGTTCAGGTTCAATTGGTGAGGGAAGGATTGGACTTGGACTCTCGGTTAGGTTTGACTCGTGTACTGGTTCTGTAGGTTTAGGTTTGGGTGTGATGGCAGTGGCGTTGTCTTTTGGTTGAGTGACAATACTAGGAAATCTCCAAATCCCAAACTATCCATATCTTCTCTTTCTGAACTCTCCCCCTGAAGATAGGGATGAGGGAAATATGAGTCTTGTTCGTGAAAGGTCACATCCATGGAAACATAAAATCTCTTGGAGGGAGGATGATAACATTTGTACCCTTTTTGTGTGGAGGAATATCCGATGAAGATGCATTTAAGAACCCTTGAGTCTAGTTTTCCCCCATTGTAACTATGAATGTGGACATAGGACACAGAACAAAATATCCGAGGAACAAGGTTATTTGTGATTTGTAGGTAAGGGTAAAAGTTGGAAAGTTTCTCTATAGAACTTTGAAATGTTAGAACTCTAGTTGGCAATTGATTGAGTAAGTATGTTGAAATAAGGACCGCTCTCCCTCCCCAGCCCAGAATAAAAGACTTTGGTACCTGTTTTTGAAATAACAAGGCCCTAGTTGTCTCAAGTAGGTGACCCATTTTCCTTTCTGCCGCTCCGTTTTGCTGAGCGGTGCTAACACAAAGGGACTCATGCACTATTCCTTTTTCCTCAAAGTAGGGCTGAGTATTCGATTGAAATAATCCCTGGCATTGTTTGATCTAAATCTCTTGATTTTGACACCACATTGGTTTTCTATCAAGGAAAAGAAATTAGGAAGGACACAACTCACATCAAACTTTTGTTTAAGCAAGAATGCCTATGTAACACGAGTACAATCATCAATGAATGAAACAAACCATCTTGCCCTAGAGACATTTGGAATATTAGAGGGGCCCCAAATATCACTATAAATACGATGGAAAGGAAAAAAGACTAATTTTATTATTGATTAGAAATGGGGCACACTTGTGTTTAGCTAGTTCACACACCTCACAATGAAATTGTCCTACATCAAGACCTTGAAACAAAGGACACAAGATTTGTAAAACTCTAAATGAGGGATGGTGATGATAAAGCCAATTTTTTTCTTTGTTAGAGGAAGAATAGTTTGTTATTAGAGAATGGGGTAGACTGCCGCCCCTGTTGTCCGACAGAGATGATGAGTCAAGGTACTAGAGGCCGTTCTTTTCTCTAGCACGTGTAGTCATCCTCCCCGAATCCTTGTCTTGAAATACACAATAATCATGATGAAAAATCACATTACATCTTTAGTCTTGGGTAAATTTTGGATAAAGATAAGATTGGTAGACAGAGTTGGAACATGAAGAACATTTTTTAAGATGAGTGACGAATTTATTCTAATGTCTCCTACACCAACCACGGTTATTAAGGAACCATTTGTTGTGGCAATTTTTCTATTACTTGACATAGGGTGTAATTTAGGAAGAAATTGGTTGAGTTGGTCATATGGTCAGTTGCACCTGAGTCCATGACTTAGGAGTTGATAAAGGTGTTATCCGAGACATTCAACCCAATAGAAAAAGAAGACTCACCTGAATACACCAAGGAAGAAGTACTTGAGGGTTTTTCCAAGCTAATGATGATAGTCTTCAATCTTTCAATATCCTTATGGCTGAATCCACTAGATCCTTGTGGAGATGCTGTCTGAATACTCTGAAGTTCTCTTGGGTGTTGGGACTAGATAGATTCTTCCGATTAATTCAAAGCATGCGTTTCAGACACCTCTGACATTGCCACGAGTTCAAATCGGATTTGAAAAACAAAATAACAAGTCTATGATGAAGGACTTGTCAGGAGAGAAACCGCAGTAATGAAAGCTGCTCAAAGATGAAAAGATGAAAAATAATCCCAAGAAAAAAGAGAAAAACCTAAAGCTTTGATACCATAACAGAAATTGTGAGAAGAATTGGAATTGACTTCACACTCGTTTTGCAAGGCAGCACATATATATATACACACATTAACCCTAAATTAATCCGACAATTTATGAGATCCTAAAAAATCAAAAAAATATTCTAACAAATATAAAAATCATCCCAATTCTAAGTAACTACCAAAATAACTTTCCTAATTTACAGCTTTTTTACGTTTTCTCCAACAACCTTCATTTTTTTCAAAGAACAATAGCAATCTTAAGAAATATATACACATGTCGATTCATAGTCAGTCTCTAGCATTTATAGATTAGGTTCCAATCAAAGATATCTCACAGTACACGATATGTCACATGACCAACTACATCCAGCAATGCCTTAATGGCTTAGCATATTCAAATATTTTACTCGATAAAAACTCAGCGAGAAAGCAACTTTATTGTCCAACTTATAGCGATCTTAATGGAGAAAAAATTCATTTCCATACAATATCACATTGCGTCTTGCTTGATGGTCTTATACCTGAGTAAACAATTCAGATATCCTTACAATATATAGCACATCCATTTCTAAGTAAAATAATTGAACAATGTTAAGTCATTAAAATAATCCACATGACCTTTTCAACACTTGCGGTCTCTCTCCAAGCATGCAGGAATCATATAAAGAAGCTTCAAATAATTCATAATTTACATAAACATCCTTTGATATCAAATCTTCATAGAATGAATTATTGGTATCAGAGTTTGTTTATTTACAATATGGCTAGTTCAAATGAACTAGCATGCATCAAGGGGATACGTTAGAGTAATTAATAGACTCAAAGGATAATTTTGAGCATATGTATTTGAATATAGATGTTTGTGTTTCTCATTCTATTAGCTTAAGTTTTTACATTGAATCGGACCTGGTTTGTTTGCAATAAGGTTGTTAAACATATAAATCCCATTACTATTCACTACTCTAGTGTGTGTGTGTGTGTGTACACATACTTGTAAACAATGTGATTGTAATGACGTGGATTATAATTCTTTTTTCATCTCTCTATTCTAACTTAGTATCAGAGAGGGTTGAGAAACCCTAACTCAAGCCACCATCGCCGGTGATCATCTCCGGACATCTCTCAATCTCTGGCCAGATCTTCAACCATCTTCATTCGGACAGCTTTTCAGCCATCAAATCTTTCTTCCTCATCATCTTTTCCGGCCGCATCTTCATCCTCTCTGGCCATCTTGGTCAGATCTACATCTTCACCATATAATTTTCAGATCACAAAAATGCTCCCGTCATCTACTCCGTTCATCTTCTTCGGCCAGACCTGATATTCTCTGATCAGATCCCCATCCAGCTCTCTTTTTTTTTTTTTTGCTAAAATAAAAAAATCTTCACCTAGGCATGCACCGGATCTTCCTACGCAGCCTCCCTCAAGTCGCTGCCGCCGACAACTCCTTTTCTAAGCTTCAATCAACTTCCTAGAATCAAGTTTGAAGAACTTTTACAAACACAAAAAGACAACGACATGAAGACACATAATGACGGCGCACAGTGATGACGCCTAGTGCCGACACATAGTGACGACCAATGTGCCGACACATAGTGATGGTGCACAGTGATAGCCAATGGTAACGGTGCACAAATAAAAAAAAAAAAAAGAAGAATCCAATTCAGCACTCTGATCCGGTTCTTGGCAATGGTGCTCCTCTTCAATGGATATCAGACTTAATGGCCATAATTATCATGAGTAGGCATTTTCGGTGTGCATGCTTTTGTGATTGGTTGGGTTCACCTCTCATCTCATTAACGATCCCCCTGATGAGGCGACGACTATTACAGTAGTTGTCAAGGCTTGGCGGGTTGCCGATGATTGTGTCCTGGGTATTTTGTGCATGAGTACTGATGTTTCCATTAGGATGAGCTTTGTCGATCATTTATCAACTAATGAAATTTGGGACTATCTTCAAAGCTCTATCTACACACCAGTGAGGCACTCCGATTCTCCCTGCTACAAAACTTTCATAGTCTTCAACAGCAGGATCTATCATTGGAGGAATTCTGCACGGTCTTCACTCGTGTATCTGGTCAGTTGGATGCTATGGTGGCGAAAGAATGCTCCGGTTGCAAGGATTGTGCGACAAAGGAAAAACATGAGCAGCATAACCTTATGTTCCAGTTTGTGATGCACCTTCGCTCCTAATTTGCATTCAGCTTCTTAGACGCACTGCCCTTCCTACTTTTGCTGAAGCACTTGCAGCTTTGATTGCCGAGGAGACACGTCTTCAAGATTTTGCTATGACTTCAGTGATCTCACACACTGTTTTGGTAGCTCCTCATCGGACTGGAGTGATCAGGACTTCTTCTTCTGTAAACGCTATCGTCTGCACCCACTACAAGAAGATAGGTCATCATACTCAGAAAAGCTTCAAGTTACATCCTGAGCAACTTGTTGAGTAACGAGTCAGGCGCTTCACTGGATCTCGTCGTGGAGTTATTACTGGCGCTTCTTCTGATCCTTCTATCCATGCATCTAGATCCACTGCCTCAATGTCTCCATCAGGTACTACTGCTTCCTCTTGGGTCTTAGACTCAGGGGCTTCATTTCACATGACCTCCAATGGTTCTTAGCTTCCATCCTGCAAACCTGCTTCCGAAGATAGGTATATTCAGATCATCGATGGAACTTCTTGTTATGTCACACATTAGGGGATTCTTACTACTTCTTGATTTACTGCTCCTCTTGATGCTCCGGCCAGTACCACTGATGCAGTGTATGATGGTCTATTACCTGCCTCGGTATGACCTTCGTGATCGTACTACCATTTTTGCACCTGACAGATAGGGTTTTTCTATTGCTAGTGTTGTATATAAGCCCAGCACTTATCAGGAGGCAGCCAATATCCCTGAGTGGTAATTGGCTGTCTGAGGAGCTTTCAACTTTTGAAAAGATAGGTACTTGGGATCTTAATCCTCCACTTGCTTAAGCCATTCTTATTACATGCAAGTGGGTGTATAAGGTCAAGACAACGTATGATGGTTCAGTGGAACGCTATAAGGCTTGTCTTGTGGCTCGTGGTTTTCAGCAGGCACATAGTCATGATTATGACAAGACTTGCTCCTGTGGCTCATCTAACTACAATCCGCACTCTGATCGTTGTGCTTGCTGTTCACTCTTGGACTATCTCTCAGATGGATGTAAAGAATGCTTTTTTTCACGGTGATTTACATGAGGTATATATGCATTTACCCCCTGGCATTAAGACATCTAAAGGTTATGTTTGTTGTCTTCGTCGTGCGTTCTATGGTGTCAAGCAAGCTCCACGTGCTTGGTTTGAGCAATTTAGTTTTGTGGTGCGTGCAGCTGGTTTTTCACCCAGCGTTCATAATCTTGCATTATTCATTCATATCTCTCAACATAGTCACACCTTGCTTCTGCTCTATGTGGATGATATGCTGATTAATGGTGATGATATGAAGTGTATTGCTTTTGTGAAACAACGTCTTGGCCAAAAGTTTATGATGTCTGACTTAGGACCTCTCAGCTATTTTTTGGGGATTGGGGTGACTTCCACAGATGATGATTACTATCTTTTTCAGCATCGATATATTCAGGATCTCATTGTACGCTCTGGTCTTACTGATTCACAGACTGCCGCTACACCTATGGAACTTCATGTTCAGCTTCGTCCCACCGATGGCACACAACTAGAGGATCCTTCTCACTATCGTCATCTTATGGCCAGTCTTGTCTATCTTATGGTCACCAAGCCTGATATTGCTCACGTTGTTCAAGTGTTACGCCAGTTCGTTAGTGCTTCTACTTCAGTTCACTATGACTATTTACTTTGAGTGTTGCGTTATCTGAGGGGGACAACATCTCGACGTCTATTCTATGCCCATTCCAATCCGCTTTAGTTTCACGCCTACTAGGATTTCACATGGACAAGTGACCCTGTTAACCGCCGGTTCATCACTGGTTATTGCATATTCCCTAGTACTTCTCTTCTTAATGGAAGTCCAAGAAACAGACTGCGGTGTCACGTTCTAGCATTAAGGCGGAACTTCGAGCTCTTGCTACTACCACATCTGAAATTGTATAGTTTCGTTGGTTGTTGGCTGAATTTGGTGTTTCATGTGATACTCCTACACCTCTTCTCTATGACAACACTGGTGCTATACAGATTGCCAATGACCCCGTGAAGCATGAATTGACCAAGCATATTAATGTGGATGCGTATTTCACACGTTCACATTGTTAACAGTCGACCATTACACTTTAGTATATGTCATCAGAGTCTTAAGTCACTAATTTCTTCACCAAGGCGCAGACCCGAGAACAACATCAGTTCCATCCTCTCAAACTCTGTGTCTCGGATCCTCCTGATCCACCTTGAGTTTGAAGGGGGTGTTAAACATATAAAGCCCATAACTGTTCACTACTTTAGTGTATAGATATATACTTGTAAACAATGTGATTGTAATGACATGGATTATCATTCTTTCTTTATCTCTCTATTCTAACAAAGGTTACTTAAAATAGATTAGCGCCTATTAAGGGGTGGATTAGAGTGACTAATAATATCAAACCTGGATAATATGTTAGGCTTATATCTAACAATACAAACACCTAGAAGAATACATAGAAGCCTTACTCAAACTTTTGATAAACTTTAGTTGTTTTAATTTAGTAAAAGCACTACAAGAAGTGGAAGAAACATAAAACATACAAGAATCAATTAATGACAATGAAAGAAATTCTAATGGTGTTCAACCTTTATCTTCTACTAGAGCTTACTGCTCCATGATTAAATGAAAAATAGGTGTTAGATAACTGTCAAATATAGATGACCTTCCTATGATAATTGCCACAAAAAAGTCTACATGAAAAAAAAAAATTCTACCTGGCTTTAAAACCACATCTTTTCATATTAATCTAAATAGATACTTCTATTTATTTATTTTTGTTCCACAAAAATAAAATCCGCATGTTTAATTAGGAATTTTATATTTTCCACATTAACTCATGAACCTCACATTTTGAACTCTCCATGTCAATCATGGTGTTGTTATTCTAGTGATATTGCAAGCCCACCATTGTCTGATCATGGAAGGGATGTATCAAATCAGAATTACTACAACATACTTGGTTTAAGGTCCTTTCTTGTGCCTTCATTGGTGCCATTTCTACATGAAAGCTAATAAATGCCATCTCTAATTGCCTGAATTAATATGGTGCACCTTTGCCAAATAAAAATATAAAATGTTTTCAATAATAAATTTCTTCAATGGATCAAAATAACTTGTAAAGAATCATCAAATAGTGAAAGGCAGAACAACAAAAATATACTCCTAAATAACTGTAAGCGCTTCTTCTTACACCAAACTCTCAATGATTTAAGTGTCAAAAGAAATAGAAACCTGAGATAGTTCCCAACGAAGCAAAAGTCACAGGGCAACCCAGCAAGTCTAGACGGGAAAGTTCACGCAAACCTAAAAGAGTACAAAAATCACAAATAAACTATGTATGTTATAATAGCCAATCCACTGTAACAATGTAATGTGTTGAAATGTTTTTGAGATAGATACCCTTCAAGTATGAAATACCCAAATCTGTGACTTTAGTGTATGACAACTTTAGCTCTTTTAAGTTTGTTAAACCTGAACCAAGTTAATACAAGTATATATGCCAATGCTAGACAAAAAGTGAAAATTTGAAGTTGAAAGGCTTATACAAGTAGGAAAAAGAAGAAAAAGGGCATGAGGATTCATTCAAGAAAAAGAAAAAAAAAGGGTCAGAATACAACCAAAAATTTAATGTGGGTACTCTGTACTTTGCAAAGTATAAAATGATAACTCTAACCATTGTGTTAAACTACAAAAGTCGATTTCAAATAAACAAAAACCAATAGGCAGATCAGTAGATAGCTGGACTTTTAAATAAAATGAAAGAAGCTTAAATCTTTAGGTGCTTGCTAAGCAGCCGCTTAGTGAAGAAAATCTAAAATTAGATGTAGAAACACTAAACAAGATGCAAACACGACCACAAGGCTGAAAAGATGCAATCCAAGGATAGAAAACATTAATAACCTAATAGCAATCCTTTTTTTACACTTTAAAAAACTGAATTCTTCCATGATTCTTGATTTGCTTGCCTTTAATAAGCTTTCCATTTCTACATAAAAATTAATGCAAGTCTAACCTTCACTAAAACCATCTTTCAAACCATGCATCGTCAATTGTGTTGATTATCCAAGTGACACTTGTAAAAGCATATTTGAGATTTTAGAATTTTATGCAATAAAGTATCACTTACCTTGGACACTCTCTAAAAACAAATTTGCAAAATAATTAATTAAATTATTCGATCTTTAGAAATTGTAACTGCATTGTTTATATTGAACAATTAAAATAAGGAATAAAACCAAATAATCTCTTAACGACAACTTGTGATTCCACTAAAATAATGACTAATTTGCAATATCTTCTTAAGTTGTGATGTCGGAGGTTAAAGCATACTTCATGAAATATTTCTTTTTTAAATAATAGTTCTTGCAAAATTTTATCCATGTAAAAAGAAGGGTATAATACCCGAATTGGTCCTTCTATTTTTCTCTCTCTTCCCTTTTAGTCCCTCTACTTTTTAAAATGAGACTAAGTGGAAGGACTAAGTGGGCTCATTTTCAAAAGTAGAGGGACTAGTTGGAAGCATTTCTCCCTAAGTGGACACATTTTCAAAAGTAGAGGGACTAGTCAGGAGCATTTCTGAGTAAGAGGACCAAAAGGGAAGAGAGAGAAAAGTAGAGGGACTAATTAGGGTATTATACCTAAAAAGAAAAAGCTAAGGTAAACTTATTATATATAAAATAAAGTTAAGATAATGGCAGCAACCTGAAAGAGGCTCCATGTCTTCATCTGTCACGCTGTTACAATACTTAATATTAAGAGACTTAAGTTTTGTTAAACCTGAAACAAGAACATTGATTAGAGACCTTCATAAAGAATATGGAATAATATTTCATACAAAAATTGTGAATATATTGAAATTTACAATTATATTATATAAAAAGAAAACAAAACAAATTAAAGAGCAAGTAGATGATTGAAGGAGATACATTTGCATCAATATAAATGCTTTGCATTCAAGTAAACATCAACGGCATTCTTTAATGCTATTGTAATTAAGTTTTTACGCAAGAGCTAGACTAATATCACACCGAAAATTGTCTCAAGATTTCTAAGGATCATGGCCATGGTTCTTATTTTATTTCTATGCAGAAATTAGTCAAAGGTAAACCTGTCTGTAATTAAACCAAAAAAAAAATGAGAGGAAATAGTCTAATCTAATTCACAATTTAATGCATATCAACAACCAAGCATGGTTCTTACTTTATTTCTATGCAGAAATTAGTCAAAGGTAAAGTTGTTTGTAATTAAACATACAAATGAGAGCCAATATTCTAATCTAATTCACAATTTAATGCATATCAACAACCAAGGATAAGTTAGGAGCTAGTTTTTTTTTATTGATAATATGTGCAGAAATTTCTCCAAGTAATCATTCGTGGGAATAACTTCTGGTGTTTCTAATTTAAATTATCTAGGTTTACAAGAATTTTTTGCTTGAAAAGAATTTATAATTAAATCAAAATATTATTTAAAATACTTCTTTAATATCGTTGTACCAACACTTCAGCTGGATGTTGTGCATAAAAATTGCATCTTGTCATCATGCATTTTTCCTAGTTTTCTTAATGATTTCCCCTCCTTTTGTACAAACTACTCCTTTAGTTATTTTACTTGTAGAAAGTTGGAGCTAACTGAGAAGAAGGCTGGAGACTGAAGAGCACACAAAGCACCTGTGGACTGTAAAGTTAATTGGGACCCAACTTCTGACTGTCTATAAAAAGAAGCATCAAAGGGTTCTAAAAGAGGGAGAAGACAGAGGAAAAAAGGGTGGCGGCTGGAGAAGAGGAAAAGGAACTTCTCAAGACTCTGAAAAAGGGCTGAAGAAGGAGTAAAAGGCTGGAAAACTGAAGATCAGATCTCGTGAACATCATAGGGAGTTTTCAAAGCTTTAAGCTGTGTCTTTGCATAACTCTTATTCTTTCTATTTTCCTTTGTAATTGAACCATGGAGGTGTAAAACTTCTCTTTAGGTTTGGGATTAACCCAAAGTAGTGGTTGTTTGATGTGTGTTACATTTGTATGGACCTTTTATGTTTAATGGTAGATTTCTTGAGTTGGCTTTTAATTCAAGTAACCTGACTTGTGAGTGTGAAAACCTTGCTTGTTTTATCTTAGAGATCAAGGTTAACTGAAAGGTTAATCAGGGTCTTTGAACCTCTTCAGTCATCCTTAATTTATTGAAAGGTAATTCTTGAGGGTTCTTCATATAATCATTGTTCTTATTAGGGTTTTGAAAGTGTTCATTTACCACGAAAGTAGGAGATGGCCTAATCAAGATCAACTTGTTATCTCTTGAAAGAGAGTGGCAAGTAGTTGAGGATTATCACCCTTCAAGCAATCTGCTCAACCCAAGTTTAGATCCAAACACATCATTCACTGCTCTTTGTGGTGAGTTCCCAAACCTAAGTTCATCCAAATCTGAATCCTAGCCCACACTCCTGCATCCCTGTGTTCCTTATTTAAGCATTTTCTGTTACTTTGTTGTTTTTATTCTCCCAACTTTTAATTGCTTAGATAACCTATTTGCAATAGATTAGTAATCACGCTTGGTCCTCGTGGGATCTATAACTTATTAGTACTTGGCAAAACCGTGTGCTTGCGGTTGTGCAACACTGGATTGGAGAGTGCTCAAGAAAAAGGAGCGTCTTCAATTCAATTCCTACATTGGGTATTGTGGGTGGGAAGGCATTGTGTTGAAGACTGTGTTAGTATTTAAGGATCTAAATAAAGAATTAACATGACTCACATGAAAAAGAAAAAAAAAAATTCAAAAAGTAAACAAAGGAATTCATATTATTTTAAGATTACTGGTCAAAGAAATAGAATCATAAGTCAATTTTATATTAAGAGTTTTAAATGATTATGGGCTCATGGCTTTTGTTGGGGCAAGCCCCTAATGTTAATTACCCCAGACAATGTCATGAGAACATATGACTAAGAATAAGTGCAAATGAAACAAAATAATAAGCAAAATAATTTCTTTAGTAGTTTTTGTTATATGTGGATGTTTAATCTAGGCGGAACAAAGCAAAAAAGATCAAGATAACTTCACAAAATAAACTAATCTGACTTGATTGTCACTAAATTAGGCATCAAGCGGCAAAATTTTTACTCTTTTAGTATTCACCGGTTCACTCGTCACCAATTTAACCAAATTTAGACAATTTAGCACACATTTTAAACTGATTAAAGAAAAAAGGAATGACAATTCTCATAGAATTCATTCCAGATGGGTGCAATCCAATATATACTAGCTCTTTATAAGGAAAATAGTAGAGTAAATGAAGTCATCTCAACATGTAATTATAAGAGTAGATGGATAGGTAAATTATGGATAGAGTAAAACAAGGGGCAGATGGTGAGAAAATTGAATGGTTATGATGAAGCAATACAGCCTGCATCTTGCAAGAGGCATAAGCATAAAAGGGCCAAAGGTTCTTCAAGAACTTACAAAATTGGGCATTATGCACCATATTCTTTTAAATGGCATGCACCAATTTAGTGTGGAAGTAACATTATTCAAGTGAGGAAATTTGTTTCTAAATCAATTTTAAAAGTATAATATAGCTAATTCAATTTAGTTAATACAATTAAAAGTATGAAGACTATAATGCACATATTCATTTCTGATTTATGCGAGAATTTAAATTTTAATTAGAATAGATCAAAACATAAGCAATGTCTAAAATGGGCTATATTTGACATCGACCAAGATTGAATATTTAAACAATAATTATTATAGTTATTAAAATTCTTTTACCCATCATCTTCTAAAAAATGCTTCACGACATACAAGCATCCTTTCCATGTCTTCCCTTTCCACGTCTTCAGAGACAACCATTAAGGGATTTCCCATTCATTGCACGTAAACCATTGTGAGTGTTTCATGAAGTTTAAGTAGTTCTTTTTATTGCAAGATAAATTCCCTTACTAGTGCCTCACAAAAAGAACTAGCAGGTTGCTGAATCATTTATAAATTTGCGGCAAGGGGAATATTGGTTCCTAAAGTGAAAAAAAAAGTTCATATCATCCCTAAAGAGGAACTTTTTGTTCAATTTCAGCAATCTGTTTGCCAAGTGCATGACACGATTTCACTCGTGTTTATATCCCAGAATATAATGGTGTGCTAGTAGACAGTGTCCTATATAACACCATTTCACCATTTTGATCATATCTTTTTTTAAGCTTGTAATGGCATTAACAGCCTGTCTGCTATTAGCACATGGTGATCCATTCCATGTCAATTGAAGTTAAAAGTACAAGAGCTAAGTCCACAAACAACTGTTCTCACAAAACATGCACAACCAAATGAAAACTTAAATTTGTCATGCCTCTGGTCTCACACATTATTCAGATGCCATTACTGTATGCAGCTGGAGAGTTCAAAGTAAGTGAGGCAATATATTAAATCGATGGAGAAAAGGAAACAAACCTCTCAAATGAATAAGTCCCCCATGAATTCTTGAGCACCTCTCAAGATTCAAAAATGCCAGGTTACTTAAGTTGGTAAAAGCTTCTATTCCTTCTGCAGTAAGGCCTTTGTTTTTAATAATACTTAGAGACATCAATTGCGAAAGGCCTAACAGGCATCATAGTATCACAATGAGATGAGCAGCTTTTCATTATTATAACTAGAGCTAAAATAAAAACATTATGATAGCATAGCACTTAATATTCAATAAAAACAATAAATTCAGCAAATTTAAACAACATTTTAAAAGATTTAAGCTTTAAAGGTAAGATAATTTCAGCAAATAGAATTTCTAAAAGTAACCCCATTAAACACTGCAATTTTTGGGCTGGGCAAGTTAAGTTGAACAGAGTGAATGAATAAGCATTAGAACTAGTTAAGTTACTATTGGAAATATAGTCCCACATTGGTTGTGTGATAGAAGTGTAATGGGTTTATATATAGGTATAGAGGTTGAGCCACCAAGTCTTGAGACTTTTTGGTGTAAGACCCCTAAGCTTATGTAGCACCCATATAGGGCCCACTAGTACAAAATATAAAATTTAACAGTCACAACTGAATCAACATATAGTTTTATAAGTGAAACAGAAAATAGTTTTGAAAATTCCTCTTGGTAATAAAAAAATATATGTATATATATAGATATATATTCTTTAATGTGAAATATGAAGGTGATAAGCAAGAAAGCCAACATAATTATACTGAATATGTTCCCACCACTTAAATAGGAAAATGGGAGCAACTATTAAGAGTGGAAAAAAATATATTGTTTTGATGATAACCACAAGTACAAGGATTGAAAAATAAAGGGAAAGAAATAACACAAATTCTACAAAGTAGTAGTTTAAGAGTTGAACAAAAAACAAATTGAAAAACAAGCACTAGAAAATATCCACAATTCCATTGCTAAAGGACATATTATGGCAAATGAGCCCCACTATTTTTAACCGCTTAATCTGTCATGCCAAGGGAAACTGCATAATTTTTTGTGTTAATATTACTTCCTTCAAAAGAACACAATGTAATATCCTTCACAGAATGTGGCATATGCAATAACTAGTATTGAATTTCAAACACATTCCCAAATTGGTGGTTTAATTCACAAATTTACATTAATACTATAACTTTAAAATGCTATTACTAACCAAGGCAAACACCAAGATGCAGCAACATCATCCACCAGCAGCAACCAAACTACTCTATATTTAGAAAATTTTGATTTCATGGATGCAAACGCTAATGTTTCCCTTCCCTCAAATAAGCATATCAAAAGGCTTCTTAACTTTTTACTACTTGAGTTTGTTAACGTCTTCAAAAACTTATGTTGATTAAAGTTGTTATAAAGACTCAACACAAGTAATGTTGGATCCATACTCATTGCAGTCATAACTATAAAGTTCGAAAGTAGCAAAAAGATTAAGAAAATAAGAAATGACAAGGGTTTTGTGTATACTTGACATGAATCTGAGGCCTCTATCAGAGATCTGATAACAATAGTTCAATGCTAATTTTTTAAGGTTGAAACAATTTTTGAGAAGCACCAATCCATGATCCGTGACATTCGAGCAAGAGATATCAAGTGATTCCAAGAATTTCCCTTGAGAAGCGATTACATTCATCCAAACGTCCCTTACTCCTGGGTATCCCCCCAGATGAATTAGCTGCTTAGGAATAAAATTAAACAAAACACTTAGAAGCATGGCACAAATGAACTTTCAAGGAAGATAGCATTTCATGATGCCAGAATACATTGTAACTAGTTTTATAGACTTTTGATGCTGTAATAGAAGCAATTGCAGGAAGTTACATAACAAGGGTTCTCAGTCATGACCTTTGTTTCAGTAGAAAGCAAGACTAATTAGTAATTAGACTTAAGTTGGTTTAAATAAAAATTGGCGGCCCAACTTATGTTGTATTACTTACTATCAAACACAATCTTCCAGTTTACCAAATCAATTTTACCATGAAAATTCTACTATATTTGAATCAATACTAACATTCTTGTGCATTCTCTTGTTAAACTTGCTAGTTTAACATAAACGCTTGTGATTAATGTTGGTGAAAGAAATGCTAACTAAACATATATTCCACAAAACTTATTCAAATTTCAAAACTGGAAACATAAAAATTGTTCATAAAGATATATAGCAGGTGTAGAAGTTTAATAGTACCAGTAGTGTACAACAAATTTGTGGAGCACAATATCGCTCTCTTTATAGATCAGGGGAAAAAAATGATAAAGGTCATATTTCATGCTTCATTTATCACTATAACTTGTACCAACTAACCAAACAATGCAAGCTGCTAGTCAGAATTTGATTTAGTGTACGGCAGACTAAACCATCAGCTTAAGTACAGTAGTTGGCATAGATTGATAGAAAGATCTTACCGGAAAATGGCACTTTCGGAAATTTTCAAGATTTTCCAAGGCAAGGCCGTGCATTCTCACCAATTTATCAAATATTAGCTGACAACATTCTGGTGGCAGCAAATAAAGCTTTATACGCTCAAGGATATGCTGTTTTAATGCAATTAGATGATTATAGGACACTCCTGGATCAAGAAGGAAGAAAAGGAAGCCCATCCAAAAATTTGGCAAAAGACTAATATTGATGCAAACCTCGGTAAAGCTACTGAAACCGAGTTGCAGAAATGATGGCACTATCCTCTGCCCACTCCGATTGTCATCCAGGTTACAAGGCAAGTGATACAGCAGGCATTTTGAACAGCGCCTTTTGTCATCCATCGAAATAAATCTGCTGTGACCAATGCACATAATTTCATGCTTGGCAACTAATAACAGACACCTAGAGTAAAAACATAGGTAGACTCAGTCATGTTATTCAACAATAAATAACTCCAGTAAAAAAAAATTGCACCAGTGACTTGCTCAGTTTACACCATTCAATCAAAGAGAAAATGAATGCTCCATACGTGTGCATGATCAGGAAAGAAGTCAACAAAATGTAATAAAGTAAATCAGGTATAAAATTGCATGGAAACTTGTTAGTCCATTAAACCATGAAGAAGTGAAAGAATTCGGCCCATTTAATGCTGGTATAAGAGATTTTAGAAATTTTCGGATGGTCAACTGATCAATTACCAAGGAACAAGAAGAAAAGAAAGCAAACAACAAAACAATGGGATTAATGGATCATATGTGAATCAAATTTTCTAACAAATAACTTAGTCTTAAGGTATCTGAACGTCATCTTATAGGCGTTAGATCATGCCACTTGGACTCAAATACTTATAAAGTTGCAAAATATACATTTCTCATTATCAAGAGAAAACTAAGCTTTAAGTCACTGATTCTGAAATTTCAATCAAAAGCCACCATATGGACATTTAGCTTAAAGGATAAAACACAAATGACTGGATAACAGTGCAGTTGAGTCAAGATCAAAACTAAAACTTCTTTCTCTCTAATTCTGCAATTTCAACAATCCAAGAGTTAAGGGCTAACCTCTCAGCATGAAAAGTAGAGCACAACCAAATGCCATCGAGAAGGTTTTTTTTCTATTAAAAAAAAAAACAGATTAAGAACATAGAAGCTCGAGCTGTGAGAAAACTCAACAGGACGTGGTAATATTCAGATGAAAATAACATCAACAAATGGCATTTATGAACGAAAAAATCCCAACAAATAATAAGAAAAACAAAGATATCTCTTTACAACAATCTACAAGTTAATATCCCAAATAACCTCGCAGCATGTAGAGACGAGCACAACCAAACATCATTAAAGTTCTAAACAAAATCAGATTAAAAGCATTACAGCATGAGAAAATTCAATACATGAAAAAATAGCATCAAGAAATGGCAAAATCCAAACGAATCATGACAGGGAAAAAAGAAGGGCATTTCTGTACAACAATCCATACAAATAAGAAGGAAAATAAAGAAATTTATTTAATCTCACAAGAGACCATCTTCACTGGTCATTCGCTGTTCTCAAGAACACCATTCTTCTCAAGAACACCAAAACCAAATTCACAAATGATCCCAGAAATCAAAATGTACAACAAAGATACACCATTACAACTCCATTCTCATCACTATCACCTCCCACCACATTGGTTCCTCTTTTTCAATCAAGAACCTCAAACACACAACCAAAAAAAAAAAAAAATCCCACAAAATAGGAACACATGTTCATCAAAAACAGAACAAAAATAAGCCCAAAATTTCCTAGTAAATCGAAAATGCCGAAAATCTAATGGATCAATACCTGGCCGAAGAGGATCAAGAACTCCCAAAACCAATGCTTCGCGTGTGTGTGTGTGTGTGCGCGTGTGTGAGAGAGAGAGAGAGAGAGAGAGAGAGGGAGAGCTGAGGAGCTTTTATAGTTTATACTTTATGCTACAAAGCACATACACCGAGAAATGGGACCGGTTCTGGCGGGACCCACAGAAAGCACTTTGTACCGAGAAATGGTTTGATATAGTTCACTGTGGAGGTTTGATTTTTCTGCTAATAAAGAACGGTGGAGACAAATGGTTGCTACTATTGATACATGAGTACCATTTGATATTTAATTTAAAATCAATCTTATTAGATCTTGGTCTGTTGAGCTTCTCTAGTTATTTTATTTTATTTTTTTCTTTATAACTTAAGCAGTTAATTGTAAAAAAAATTTTGGTGATCCTTGAAGTCAACCACGAGGGTAGTTGGTAACATTTTTTTTTTTACCCAGATTAACAACTAGATAGAGCAAGTGAAGTTAGAGTCCACTCACATGTTGGCATGGGGACCATCCGCACACAATTATTGATCATATTCCTAAAAATGTGCATTCTTATCACACGAATCCAAATATCAATAAACCTCTTGATCGTTGCTAAAATGCTCAACATATATTTACAAATATACTAGCTCTAGTTGTTGATACCTTTTGGCAAAGTTTCATGTTAT